>MU225134.1:6048450-6061133 GCA_018584345.1 Thuja plicata
AACAGTGTGTTTGTAACCTTTAACAGGGTTGGCTCTTCACCGAGCTCACTTCAGAAGAGTGAAAATTTTGGGTTACCGGTCCCAAGTGGTTTTTCCCTTAACAGGGTTTCCATGTTAAAAATCCATGCATCAAATGTGTATTTCTTTCATTGCATTGATAGTTTACTTTACACATTACTAAAACTGGATTGATCGGTAAAACACTAAGTTTAATTGGTGTTACTCGGTAAAGCTTAGAAAAGATAAACAATATATCTAACCGAGTAGTATATATTTGATAAGATTACTTAAAGGCATACATCTTGAAGGACTGAAAGATAAATAGAGGATATATTTTTTTTTTTTAAGTTTTGGTTGTATTATTGGAATTATTTTTAAGGCCATTGATTCACCCCCCTCCCTCTCAGTTATTCTAACAATTGGTATTAGAGCTTTGGTGCTTAGAAGATAGTTTAAAGACACAAGCTAAAGATCACAAGATGAGTAAAAGGGATGTGCCTAAGTTGAACAAGGACAACTTTGCATTATGGCAGAGTAGGACAAGGCTTCACCTATCAGGTATTGGAAATGATGTCACACAATACTTGGATGCTAAATATGTTGCACCTACTGGACCTCTAACTATTGATCAATTGAGAGAGAAACATGAACACAATTCTATGATGATAGAACTTGTTTCTTCACTATCTGATGTTGAATTTGAAGATGTCAAATCATGCACCATTGCAAAGAAAATGTGGGACAAACTCAAGCTAGTACATGGAGGAGACACCAATGTGCTGAGAGCTAAAGCTAAAAGCCTAAGAGGAAAGTTTGATGATCTAAGAATGAAAGAAGGAGAGAACATCACTCAGTATAGTAGCAGAATCAAAGAAGTTGTTAATTCTATCTGTGGAGTAGGAGTACTTGAGGAAGAAACAATGGTAAGTAAAATTCTAAGAACCTTACTACATGTTTATGCTATTAGAGTATCTACAATTCAAGAAATGAGAGCAGTAGAAAATAAAAATGTTACTCTTGATAGTTTGATTGGTAGAATTATTTCATTTGAGATGAACAACTATGACAAAAGTGTCTTACCAACTATTGAGTCTGCATTCAAATCTTATCTGAAAATAAGCAAATCTAGTAACAAACACACTATGAAAAATGATAGTGAAAGTGATAGTGATGAACAAGAACTTGATGAAATTGAAGCACTAATGGCTAGAATATTGCATAGAGGTAAAGGAAGATACAAAGGTAAATTATCATTGGTCTCTTTTAATTGTAAAGAAATTGGACATTTTGTTGCAAGATGCCCTAACAAGAGAAAGGATGAAAGAAACAATGACAAATCTTATGAAAAGAAGTTTGACAGAAGTGATGACTAAGACCATAGAAGCAACTGACACTATGACAGAAGAGATAACCGAGACTACAAGGACAAAGCGAAGAAGGCTTGTTACCTGGTTGAGAACAAAGTTGAAAATACTGACACCAAGTTTGATGAAGATGTTGAGGTAGTATTTGTTTCTATGAAGGATGATTCAGATGAAGAAGAAAGGTATGTTGAAACTGCACTCATATAAAAAGTTAGAAAAAATGATTTCTATATTATTGATAGTGACTGTACTCATCACATAACCAGAGATAAGGAAAATTTTGAAACTTTTGAATATTATAATGGAGGATCAGTTAGGATGGGTAATAACCCACCTTTTTGAGTTGAAGGAAAAGGAACCATCATGTTGAATAATCTGATTAGATGTGAAAATGCATATTGGGTGAAATGACTTAACTATAATATATTGAGTGTTTCACAGCTGAATAACATAGGACACCAAGTTGCATTTGAGAACAAAAAGGCAAAGATCTATAATGGAACAGGAAAGTTGATCGGTATTGGTGAACAAACAAAAGGTAATCTTTTCTATCTTGATAACATTGAGACCACTTGTTTAGTGGCTAGAAATGAAGATGTTTGGTTGTGGCATAAAAGGTTATGTCATGTGAATTTTGACAACATGGTTAGAATAAGCAAGAAAAGGAAAGTAAGAGGCTTACCGAGTATGTCAAAACCCGACCATGTCATGTGCAAGAATTGACAAAAAGGAAAAAATGACGAAGTCTAGTTTCAAGAGAAAAACCTACACATCTAATGCTATACTAGAGTTAGTCCATACTGACTTATGTGAACCAATGAGAACAAAAATCTATTATGGTGATAGATACTTCATTCTATTTGTTGATGACTATTCTAGGACGATTACTGTCATGTTCTTAAAAGAGAAATCTGAAGCATTTAAGATGTTCAAATGGTATAAAGCTATAGTTGAAAATAAAAGTGGAAAAAAACTAAAAAATTTAAGATCAGATAGAGGAGGAGAATTTATTTATGATGAATTCACTAACTTTTGTAATGAGCATGGAATTACAAGACAAGTTTCTACACCGAGAACACCACAACAAAATGGGATTGCTGAAAGGAGGAATAGATCAATTGTTGATTGTGCCAGAACACTGATAATTGAAAAGGCATCACACAAACATTCTGGAGAGAAGCTGTAAGTACTGTTGTCTATACACTGAACCGAGTTCAATTAAATAAAGACATCAATAAGACACCTTATGAGCTATGGTATGGATACACACCAAATGTGAGTTACTTTAAAATTTTTGGAAGTCAATGTTATATATTGAAAGATGATAGAAATGGGAAAATTGACTCTAAAAGTGATGAAGGAATATTTCTAGGATATTCTACCAAAAGCAAAGCTTATAAATATTTCTAGGATATTCTACCAAAAGAAAATCTTATAAATGTCTGAACAAATCCTCTAACAAAATCATTGAAAGTGCAAATGTTAAAGTGGATGAATTTGCTGAGAAAAATGATGAGGAAAGTAGAAAGGAATGAGAAGATTACAACAAATTTGTCTACATTGAAGAACCTGACGCTTTGCCCGAGCAACAGTGTAACGCTACCGAGTGACAGAACAATGCAACCGAGCAACAGGCTACACACACCGAGAATCAGGAAAATAATCACAATGTTGAATCAAGTGATGAAAATCAAAATGAAGGTCAAAATGATGATCAAAATGATGAACAAAGATCTAAACCTATAGTTTCTAAATATATCAGAAGACACCATCCGCAGGACTAGATCATTGGAGACAAAAGAGATGGAATGAGAACAAGAAGTAAGTCACTTAACACTAGATGTTTGATTTGTGATTTTGAGCCTAAATCTGTTAATACTGCACTTGAGAATAAAAAATGGGTTAGTGCTATGAATGAAGAGATTGAACAGATTGAGAAGAACAAAACATGGACATTAGTACCTAGATCGAGTGACAAAAATGTCATTGGTATCAAATGGATATTTAGAAACAAACTGAATGAGAATGGAGAAGTCACAATGAATAAAGCAAGAATAGTCTGCAAAGGGTATGCACAAGAAGAAGGTATTGACTATGGAGAAACCTTTGCATCCATTGCTAGACTAGGAGTAAGAATTCTACTTGCTTATGCTGCTTTTAAAGGATTCAAAGTATACCAAATGGATGTTAAATATGCATTTATAAATGGAATACTAGAAGAGGAGGTATACATTGAACAACCTGAAGGGTTTGTTGATCCTAACAAGAGGAACATGGTATGTAAACTGTACAAAGCCTTGTATGGATTGAAACAAGCACCGAGAGCATGAAATGAAAGACTTCAGTCTTATCTCATTAGTATTGGATTTTTTAGAACAAGTGATAACAATAATATGTATTTGAAAGGAGAAACTGATGATAAAGTTTTGATTGTTGAGATATTTGTTGATGATATCATATTTGGAGGTAATGATATGCTATGCAAGTCATTTTCTGATGAAATGAGTAAAGAATTTGAAATGTCAATGTTTGGAGAGATCAAATTTTTTCTTGGTCTACAAATTCTAAAACAGGATCCAGGCATCTACATCACACAATCCAAATACATCAAAGAAGTTCTGAAGATATTCAAAATGGAGGACTCCAAACCAGTTGGAACACCTATGGAAATCAGATGCAAATTGACAAAGGAAGACAAGATAGCCGAGGTAAATCAAACCTTATATAGATCTATGGTTGGAAAACTAATGTATGTTGTACATACTATACCTGATATAGCATATGCAGTTGGTATAGTCGCAAGATTCTCTGCTAATCCCAAGGAATCACACATGACTACTGTCAAAAGAATTTTGAGATATCTGAAGAATACCGAAGACTATGGTTTGTGGTATAATAAAGAAGGCAAAATTTAGCTACAAGTCTATACTGATGTTGATTGGGCTGGAAACATAGATAATAGAAAGATCAGAACATGAGGAGCATTCTTTATGGGTGATAGACAACTTGTCACATGGATAAGTAAAAAGAAAGGATGCATATCTCAATTAACTGTAGAAGCAGAATATATGGATGCTGCTGCAAATTGCTCTAACATTGCATGGATCAAGCAATTGCTAAAAGGTATGAATGAAGAAATTATTGACCCAATAATTATCTATTGTGGTAATACTAGTGCTATAAACATCTCAAAGAACCCTTTGATGCATGCTAAGACAAAGCACATAGCTATTAAGTATCATTACTTGAGGGAACAAGTACAAGAGAAAGAGGTAATACTGGAATATGTACAATCAAAAGAACAATTAGAAGACATATTCACAAATCCATTGCCAAAAGATACATTTGAGTACCTAAGGAATAGACTAGGGGTTCGACCCTTATCTACTGGTCACTAAGCTGACTAGAAGGCTACATCAGCCTAGACATTATCAAAAGATCAATCATGTTGATGCAAGATGAGATATGGACTACAATGATACATCAGTACAACAAGGTACTTATCTGAACCACACAACAGAGATATTGTTGGCTACTACATAGTTTTATTGCTAATGGAGAGAGATATTCAATGATATATTTTGTTTGGAATTGTTGTCAGAGAGAGAGAGAGAGAGAGAGAGAGAGGAAAAGTACATCCATAAGGAGAGAAGAATCAATGAAATATATATCCATCAGGGATACAATTCAAAGGGAGAGAAATATCCAAAGGGAGAGAAAGATTCAAAGAAAGAGACAGAATCAGAAAATAGAATTGCTACACCTATCCATTGAAGGGAATGAAGAAAAGCACTCTACAAGAATCAAATCTAAGCTAGAAGAGCTTACCGAGAGTCAGATATTTGAATTGGTTATAGAACAATAAGTTTGGTATGTTATGGCATGTTTTACATTACATATTTCATAGTATGTTTCCATCAATGCCAAAGGGAGAGATTGATGAACTATAACTGATTGAATGTTTGAAGATGATAAGTTGATGATCATCGAGCTGCAAAAAGTAAATACAAGACATTAAATCATTTAATGTATTGTATTTTCATTGATGTCAACTTAATATGTTATGATTTCTCATACACATATTGTCACAATGCTTGAAGATATAAAGAGACAAAGTTTTGTCATCGGTAAAGGTACACACCAAGTGACAGGGTTACCTGAGAATAGTGAACCTCGAGAAGTTCACAGTGTTTCCCGACGGACAGTGTTACTCGAGAAACACAGTGGTACCTGAGAACAATGATACCTAAGATCAGTAGTACCCAAGCAAGTGTTACTAAGAAAACTAAGAGTTGATGACCGAAATCAATTGGAGTTAGAAAATGACAAAACTACTTAGCTAGCAGAGCTATATTTAGAGTTAACTGATTGATTGCTTTATTTTCATCGACTAGTAGAACTGAGGATAAGAAAGAAGATTTAAAGCTATTTTTATTCACAGTTGTCAAGGAGAAATCTATGGAATAAAACTAAAGCGAAACATTAAAGATTAAAGCAATGCATGGCATGATTTGTGGATCAAGAAGTAATCTACGTCAAGAACAAGAAAGACAAGGAGATTGAGAGACTAATCATGTTTATATAAAGAGACAAGGAATTCATTATAAAGAGAGGAATTTTGAATATAATTATGATGAAGATAGAAGTCTTCATGCAGATCTGTTCATATAGGTTGAAGAATAGAGCCAAAGAATTTTGTAGACACCGAGCAACAGAAGCAAGAGCATTCACCGAGCAGAATAGAAGAAAGAAGGGGAGCAAAGGAATTCAAGAGAACATTGATCAGAGAGGTATTATAAACTAACAATAGATCTAAAAATATGCAAGTTAAAGTTGTATTATTAAACAAATCATTTACTGTTTCAGTTTAACTATTGATTCAGAAAATCTCTTAACCGAGTAGGATTTAACCATCCTTATTGTATTGAGATACTCAAGAGTATCAAAAGGTTTTCTTGTTTACAACATAGTGAATGCTAGGTCAAAATACAAACTATTAGTTTTGAATCCTCTAACAAGGTCGCACTTAATAGTGTATTTGTAACCTTTAATAGGGTTGGCTCTTCACCGAGCTCACTTCTGTTAGTAATAACTAAGAGGGGGGGGTGTGAATCAGTGGCCTCAAAATTTATCCTTCAAAGACTTAACCACCAATCTATAAATATCAAATTATTATGTCCCTACAAGATGCATACCATGAAATACTAATAATGATTAACCATTTGTCGGTTTTCCTTGTCAATCCTTATTCTTTCTTGATTATCGATAAGCAGTATAACTATTTACTAAAACTCAATAAATAAGCAGAGTATACCGATAAATCCAGAATTAACTATGTGATATGCAAAATACTAAAGAAATGAATCACACACACATAACACATGGATTTTAACATGGAAACCCTGTTAAGGGAAAAACCACTAGGACCGGTACCCCAAATTTTCACTCTTCTGAAGTGAGCCCTATTAAGAGCCAACCCTGTTAAAGGTTACAAACACACTGTTGAGTGCGACCTTGTTAGATGATTTTATACATATAGGTTGTCACTTAGTATTGGGCATCTATTGCTACCATCCTTGAATCAGCCTCCTTCTTAGACTGTCAATAGGTATCGGGCAAGTCCAGTGCTACTTTCATGAATCAACCTTTTTGGCACTCCTTGAGATGTACCTCAATATATAGAAGACTTTTAAGTCCTGCTTGGTTAAGAGACTTGATGCTTCAATGGTTAAACTGAAACACTATGACATGTTCATATTGCAACTTTGAATTGCAGATTTTTAGATCTATTTAAGTACATTACCTCTCTGACCAATGTATCAATTCAATCCTTGTGCTCCATACTTTTTGCTCTGTGATGATGTGCTCACTGTTCGTCGGTGTCCACAAAATTCCTTATCTCTTCCTTCAGCTTGTTTGATTAGTACTACATGAAGATGTTCTTCATTAGTTTCTCTTCAACATCCTCTTTCTATTCACTCCCCTTAATCCCATACGTAAATGAATTAAGTTTGTCTCTTATATAGACATAATATTCATTGTTTCTTGATTCTTGATTCTTGGCGTGATAAACAATCTAGCCAATTAGATTTAAAGCATAACTCCCTATTTTTCTCGTAGATATCTTCTTGCCAACTATACAAATCATCTTTAAATCAATCACTTATCTCTGGTCAAATAAAGAAAAGTAGACAACCAGTTAAGTCTATATTTAGCTCTGCCAGCTAGATATTTTGTCATTTTCTAAACTCTCTATTATGTCGGTCACAACTGATTGATCCATCAGTGAGGACTAACAAATCTGTCAGTGAGAATCCATTTAGCTTTGTGATGTTCATCCGTCGGGTATCATTGGAAATTTACTTGTCGGGCAACCTTGTGTTGTTGCTCGTCGGGCACCCTTCTGACTTTGCTCGTTGGGCACTCTGTGGTTTTTGCTTTGCCAAGAAACACTGTGCTTTTGATCATTGGGTATCACTATGACTGTTCTTCTTTGTTCTGTCTATCGGTGTGCACTCCGTTGGTGTTGTTTGTCACTTAGTGAATACATGACTTTTGTGCATTGCTGAAAGCATAACCTTGGTTCCCTTGGTTCTCTGAAGTCTTTGGCTTTATGTACATGACCGTACAAATGATATCAAGTTGACATCAATGACAATACAATCCATTAATTGATTTAATGACTTGCATTATCTTCAACTTTAATATTAAGAAACATTTAATCAGTTACATGTCATCAATCTCTCCCTTTGGCATTGATGGCAACATACTATATTATCACACTATACTATTTCTAATACAATATGAAATACAATAGTTGAGATTCATCAAACTACCAATCTTTTTGTTCTGATAACCGATAAAAATGTCTGACCATCGGTAAGCTCTTTCGACGCTTAAATTTGATTCTTGCAGCTCTATGTATTTCTTCTTCTGATGTGTTGTGTTCTCTCCCTATGTAAATTTCTCTCTTGATTGTTCTTTTATTTTGATGGCTTTTTCTCTTGTCAGCAAATCTCCCTTGGTATATCTTTCCATACAATTTCTCTCCCTAAGAATATAATCTCTCACTGTTGGAGTAATGTGATAATGGATAATCTTTCTCCTTTTTCTGTGGATAATCTCTCTCCTTTTGTTTGAAGAATGAGATAATATGGATATAATCTCTCTCCCTTTGACAACAATGCCAAACAAGTATCTCACAGATATCTGACATTAATGTCAAGTGGTCTTTTCTCTCCTTCCATAATATATTCCTTGAATTTCCCTTATCCATCAGCAATACAATAATATGTTCTGGTGCTTGGTGAAGATATATACCTGTCTGTATATAGATGTAGCTTTGAATTTCATCCTTTTGCTTGCATCAACATGAATGATATTCTGATAATATGTAGGCTGATGCAGCCTTTAGTCATTTACTAACTGGTAGACAAGGGTTTGACCCCTAGTCTTTTTCTCAAGTATTCAAATGTATCCTTGGGTAGTGGCTTGGTGAAGATATCAACTAATTATTCTTTGGATTGCACATACTCAAGTATCACCTCTTTTTCTTGAACTTGTTCTCTCAAATAATGATACTTGATGGCAATGTGTTTAGTCTTAGCACGCATGACTGGATTCTTGGAAATGTTAATTGCACTGGTATTATCACAATAGATAATCACTGGTTCTAAGATCTTCATATGCATACCTTCTAGTAATTGTTTGATCCATGCAATACTTGAGCAACTTGTAGCAGTAGCAACATACTCTGCTTCTGCAGTATTCTGAGAGATGCATCCTTGCTTCTTGCTAATCCATGTGACAAGTCTATCACCCATAAAGAATGCTCCTCCAGTTGTGCTCTTTCTGTCATCAATGTTTCCAGCCCAATAAGCGTCGGTAAACACCTTAAGTTCAAATTTGCCTTCTCTTCTATACCATAAGCCATATTCCTCAGTATTCTTCAGATATCTTAGAATTCTTTTCACATCAGTCATATGTGATTCTCTGGGATTAGCAGAAAATCTAGCAACTATTCCTACTACATATGTAATATCTGGTCTAGTATGTACAACATACATGAGTTTGCCTATCATTGATTTGTACAAAGTCTAATTTACCTCTGATGTCTTGTCTTCCTTTGTCAGTTTGCATCCAGCAGCCATCGGTGTTCCAACTGGTTTGGATTCTTCCATCTTGAATATTTTCAGAACCTCTTTAATGTATTTGGACTGTGTAATGAAAATACCTTCATTTTGTTGCATTATCTGCAGACCAAGAAAGAACTTGATCTCTCCAAACATAGACATCTCAAACTCTTTTCTCATCTTATTAGCAAATGATTTGCATAGCATATCATTGCTTCCAAATGTGATGTCATCAACAAATATTTCAGCAATCAAAGTGTTAGCATCAATATCTTCCTTCAAATAAAGATTATTGTTTTCACCAGTCCTTACAAATCCAATACTTATAAGATAGGAATGAAGTCATTCATACCAGGCTCTAGGAGCTTGTTTCAATCCATACAAGGCTTTATGAAGTCTACATACCATATTTCTCTTGTCTTGATCTACAAACCCTTCTGTTTTCTCAATGTATACCTCTTCTTCAAGTATTCCATTTAGGAATGCTAACTTGATGTCCATCTGGTATACCTTGAATCCTTTAAATGTAGCATAAGAAAGTATTATTATTACACCTTCTAGCCTAGCAATGGGTGCAAAGGTCTCTCTATAGTAAATACCTTCCTCTTGTGCATACCCCTTGCATACTAGTCTTGCTTTGTTTCTTGTGACTTCTCCATTCTCATTCAGCTTATTCCTGAATATCCATTTAGTACGGATGACATTCTTGTCATCTGGTCTTGGCAAAAGTGACCATGTCTTGTTTTCCTCTGCTCAATCTCATCATTCATAGCACTTATCCATTCTTCATTATCAAGTGCAGCATTGATAGATTTTGGCTCAAACTCACAAATTAAACAACTTGAGTTTAGAGACTTACTTCTTATTCTTGTACCAGCTTTCTTATCTCCTATTATCTAGATCTCTGGATGGTTCCTTCTTACATATCTGGCAAGAACTGGTTTAGCTCTTTGTCTATCATCTTGATCATCATTATGTCCTTCATTCCGTTCTTAATCACTTTGCACATTGTTTTGATTATTTTCCTGACCGTCGGTATTTGCAGCCTGACCATCGGTTGCAACATTCTATTGTTCTGGAATTAAGCACTGTTGCTTGGGTAGAGTGTTAGGTTCTTCATAGTATACAAACTTGTTGTAGTCCTCTGGTTCTTTTGTGCTTTCTATCTCATTCTTTTCTACAAATTTATCTATCTTTACATTTGCACTTTCAACAATTTTGTTAGAAGCCTTGATAAGACATTTATAAGCCTTGCTCTTGGTGGAATACCCTAAAAAGATACCTTCATCACTTTTGGCATCAAGCTTTCCATTTCTATCATCCTTTAAGATATAACATTGACTACAAAATATTTTGAAGTAGCTTACATTGGGTGTTTTACCATACCATAGCTCACAGGGTGTCTTCTTTGTGTCCTTCTTCAATTGTACTATGTTTAATGTGTAGACAACAGTACTGACAGCTTCCCTCTAGAAGATTTGGGTGATGCCTTTCTCTATCATCAGTGTCCTTGCACAATCAACTATGGATCTATTCCTTCTCTCAACAATTATATTCTGCTGTGGTGTTCTTGGTACAGAGACCTATCTTTTGATTCCATGCTCATTACAAAAGTTAGTGAATTCATCTAACATAAACTCACCTCCTCTATCTGATCTCAAGCATTTAAAATCATTACCACTTTTTTTCTCTACCATAGCCTTATACCATTTAAACATCTTGAATGCTTCAGATTTATCTTTTAGAAACATAATTGTCATCATTCTAGAGTGATCACTACCAAAGAGAATAAAATATCTATCTCCATAATAACTCTTTGTCCTCATTGGTCCACATAGATCAGTATAGAATAATTCTAGAATATCATCAGATGTATGGGTTTTCCTTTTAAAGCTAGACTTTGTCATTTTACCTTTTTGACAATTCTTACACATGATGTTGTCGGGCTTGTTCATCGTCGGTAAGCCTCTGACATTTCTTCTTCTTCTTATCTTCATCATGTTGTCAAAATTCACATGACACAATCTTTTGTGCCACAGCCATATGTCTTGCTTTGTAGCAATCAAACAAGTGGAGTCAGTATCATTTAGATAAAATAAGTTACCTTTGGTTTGCTCACCGGTACCAATCAGATTTCCTGATTTATTGAAGATATTTTCCTTCTTATTTTCAAATGCTACTTTGTGACCTGAATTATTCAACTAAGAAACACTCAATAGATTATAATTCAATCCATTTACCCAATAAGCATTTTCACATTTTATCTGGTTATTTAACATAATAGTTCCTCTACCTTCAACTAGACAAGGTGTGTCATTACCCATTCTTACTGAACCACCTTTATAGTATTCAAAAGTCTCAAAATTTTGATTGTCACTGGTCATATGGTGAGTGCAGCCACTATCTATGATCTAGACATCATTTTTAATGACCTTAGATATGAGTGTTGTTTCTACATACCTTTCCTCATCATCATCTGAATCATATTTTACTGCTACAAACACCATCTCGATGTCTTCATAAGATTCAGTGTCAGTGTCTTCATCTTTGCATTTTGCTAGGTAACTAGCCTTCTTTCCTTTGTCCTTGTACTCTCAGGAATCTCTTCTTTCTTATTGTCGGTAGCTTTTGTAATCACCTCTGTCATACTTCTTTTCAAATGATCTATCATTACTTCTATCATATTTTCTTCTGTTAGTACATCTTGCAGCAAAGTGTCCTATCTCTTTGCAATTAAAACAAACAAGTGGTAATTTACCTTTGTATTTACCTTTGCCTCTCTGCATTCTTCTAGCCATAAGTGCTTCAATTTCATCAAGATCATCTTCTTCACTTTCACTATCACTAGCTTTTCTCATAGTGTTTTTATGACTTGATTTACTTATTCTCATAGAAGTTTTGAATGCATACTTTATACTTGGTAAGATACTGTTATCAAAGTTATCATCTCAAAAGAAATCAGTCTTCCAATTAAACTGTCTATAGTAACATTGTTATTTTCTACTGCTCTCATTTCTTGAATGGCAGACACCCTAATAGCATAAGTAGGCAGTAAGGTTCTTAGAATTTTACTTACCACTATATCTTCTTCTAGTACACCTCCAACTCCTTGGATAGCATTGACTACCTCTTTGATTCTTGTGCTGTATTGAGTGATGTTTTCACCTTCTTTCATTTTGAGATCATC
>MU225134.1:6061509-6077196 GCA_018584345.1 Thuja plicata
AGGGGGGGGGGGGGGTGAATCAGTGGCCTCAAAATTTATCCTTCAAAGAATTAACCACCAATCTATAAATCTCAAATTATTATGTCCCTATAAGATGCATGCCATGAAATACTAATAATGATTAACTGTCTGTCGATTTTCCTTGTCAATTCTTATTCTTTCTTGATTACCGATAAGTAGTATAACTATTTACCGAAACTCAGTAAATAAGCAGAGTATACCGATACATCTAGAATTAACTATGTGATATGAAAAATAGTAAAGAAATGAATCACACACACATAACACATGGATTTTAATGTGGAAACCCTGTTAAGGGAAAAACCACTAGGACCGGTACCCCAAATTTTCACTCTTCTGAAGTGAGCCCTGTTAAGAGCCAACCCTGTTAAAGGTTACAAACACATTGTTAAGTCCGACCTTGTTAGAGGATTTTATACATAGAGGTTGTCACTTAGTATTGGGCATCTATTGCTACCATCCTTGAATCAACTTCCTTCTTAGACTGTCAATAGGTATCGGTCAAGTCCAATGCTACTTTCATGAATCAACCTTTTTGGCACTCCTTGAGATATACCTCAATATATAGAAGATTGTTAAGTCCTGCTCGGTTAAGAGACTTGATGCTTCAATGGTTAAATTGAAACACTATGACCTATTCATATTGCAACTTTGAATTGCAGATTTTCAGATCTATTTAAGTACATTACCTCTTTGACCAATGTATCGATTCAATTCTTGTGCTCCATACTTTTTGCTCTGTGATATTGTGCTCACTGTTCGTCGGTGTCCGCATAATTCCTTAGCTCTTCCTTCAACTTGTTTGATTAGTATTGCATGAAGATGTTCTTCATCATTTTCTCTTCAGCATCCTCTTTCTACTCACTCCCCTTAATCTCATACGTAAATGAATTAAGCTTGTCTCTTATATAGACATAATATTCATTGTTTCATGATTCTTGATTCTTGACATGATAAACAATCCAACCAATTAGATTTAAAGCATAACTCCTGATTTGTCTCATAGATATCTTCTTTCCAACTGTACAAATCATCTTTAAATCAATCACTTATCTCTGGTCGAATAAAACAAAGTAGACAACTAGTTAATTCTATATTTAGCTCTGCCAGCTAGATATTTTTTTATTTTCTAAACTCTCTGTTCTGTGGGTGAGGACTAATAGATCCGTCGGTGAGAGTCCAGTTAGCTTCGTGATCTCCGTCTGTTGGGTATCATTGTAAATTTACTCGTTGGGCAACCTTGTGTTGTTGCTCGTCGGGCACCATTCTGACTTTGCTCGTCGGGCACTCTGTGGTTTTTTCTTCTTCAGGCAACACTGTGCTTTTGATCATTGGGTATCACTGTGACTGTTCTTCTTTGCTCTGTCCGTCAGTGTGCACTCCGTCGGTGTTGTTTGTCACTTAGTGAATACATGACTTTTGTGCATTGCTAAAAGCATAACCTTGGTTCCTTTGGTTCTCTGAAGTCTTTGGCTTTATGTACATGATCGTACAGATGATATCAAGTTGACATCAATGACAATACAATCTATTAATTGATTTAATGACTTGCATTATCTTCAACTTTAATATTATCAAACATTTAATCAATTACATGTCATCAACTTCAGAAGAGTGAAAATTTTGGGTTACCGGTCCCAAGTGTTTTTTCCCTTAACAGGGTTTCCACGTTAAAAATCCATGTGTCAAATGTGTATTTCTTTCATTGCATTGATAGTTTACTTTACACATTACTAAAACTGGATTGATCGGTAAAACACTAAGTTTAATTGCTGCTACTCGGTAAAGCTTAGAAAAGATAAACAGTATATCTAACCGAGCAGTATATATTTGATAAGATTACTTAAAGGCATACATCTTGAAGGACTGAAAGATAACTAGAGGATATTATATTTGTGATATAAGTTTTGGTTGGATTATTAGAATTATTTTTAAGGCCACTGATTTACCCCCCCCTCTCAGCTATTCTAACAACACATACACATGCACATGCACATGCACATGCACATGCACATGCACATACACATGCACATACACATACACATATAGATACACATACATATATGCACAGACATACACGTGCGTGCCCATACACGCACACAACACACACACACACACACGCACACTTTAATTATTACATAACTAATTATTTTTATGGTTATGTTATGAGTAGGATTAGAATAATGATTATGGTTAAGGTTAGTTTTTATGGTGTGGTTAGGATTATTATCAGGGTTATGGTTAGGATTAACATTTATGATTAGGGTTATGATTATGGATTGGGTTATATATTGGCTAGGATTAGGGTGAGGATTAGGATTATGCTCAAGATTACAGCTATGGTTAGGGTTATGGTTAGAGTTAGAGATAAAGATAGAGTTAGGGTTAGGTTTATGGTTAGGATTATAGTTAGGGTCATAGTTAAAAATATTTAGGGTTAACATAACCCTAACCCTAACCATGACTATGATGTAAATTCTAACCATAATCCTAACCCTGAACTTTACCCCAACCTAACCATTATGTAAACCATAATCTTAACTCTGACCCTAAAAATAAACCCTAACCCTGGCCTAACCATAGTATAAACCATAACCATAATTTAACCCTAATCCTAAATAGTTATCCTAACCCCAACCGTAAAATGAACTATAATTATAACCCTAACCTATCCATGATGTAAACCATAACCATAATTCCAACCGTAACCTTAACACTAACTTAACCATGTTGTAAACCATAACCATAATTTCAACCCTAAGCCTAACTCTAACTCCTACCCTAGCCCTAACCCTTATATAACCCTAACCTTAACCCTAATCCTAATACGAACACTACCCCTAAAACCTAACCCTAACCTTAATATAATATTATCGCAATACTATATTTTTGATACATATAAATTAATATTGTAGATTCTAAATAATATAAAATAACCTACCATAATATTATATGTTTAATATATTATAATTAAAATAATAAAATATATTAAGAAACTATTATAATTAAAAATAAATTAGTATTTCATGATGCCTCTCCTACTATATATATATATATGCTAGTAATAGTCTATTTGTATAACATATTACTGGTGTTATTGAAAAAATCTAGAAACATTTTCTTTGGTCTGGTGTGGAAGAGAAAAGAGCATTCCTTTAATTGCCTGAGAGGTTGTTTGTAAACCTAAGAAATTTTGAGGGCTTGGCTTGAGGAGCATCATGGGTTTCAATAAGGCCCTCTTGGCCAAACAGGTCTGGAGAAATTTTGGTAGCAAGAGTGAATGGAACTCTATACGTCACAACAAATACCTTCATAGTATTAAATTGGTCAAGGATTTACTTGAAACCCGTAATCTCCATGTTGGTTCTTCCTTGTGGAATAATGTTATCAAAGCTAGAGAGGTTGCTATTAAGGGGGCTTGCTGGAAAGTGGAGACTGGAAGAAGAACATTGTTTTTAGAAGATTGTTGGCTTGGCCATGAACCTTTATGTAATAACACTATTTATGGGTAATTTATTAAGGATTGCAAAGTAGATTTGGGCAGTTTGTTGGTGATTACTAGGTGAATGACAGATGAGTCAACTTGACCCGTATTAGCCCTCAGCTTCTGTCATTCCATTGTTCCCTCAATTCAGTTTTTTTTTATTAGAATAGGGGCGAGGATGAGCTAGTATGGAAAGGTTCCCCTTCTAGTCTTTTTTATATTTCTTTAGCTGATGCATTGTCTTAGTTTCCCCTCCCCCACTTTTGGGCTAAAGCTTAGATCAAAATTTTCATCCCCAAAGTTAATATTTTTTCTTGGATTCTGCTTCAAAACAAACTTCTTACTACCAAAAATTTGTGTAAGAGGGGATTATCCATTCCCAATAGATGCTACCTCTATTTAGCTGGGACTGAAACTGCTCCTCATTTATTCCTTGACTGCCCCTTTGCTTTAGACATATGGAGTTGATTCTTACAGCTCTGGAACCTTAGTTGGGTTTTTCATGGTTCTTATGGAGTTTTACTCTTAGTAGAGACCACCTTTTTCCAACCATATTTCAAAGTTTCTATTGTCTTACATTTTCCCACATGTGGCATGAGGGATATGGAAAGAGTGCAATAACAATTTTTTTAGAGAGAAGTCTCTTCTTGTTGATTTTTTTGTGGAAAATCTTCATAACTATTAGCGAAAAACTTAATTATCTTAATGTTACTCCTGTGACTAAGGGGAATTTGACTTGTAAAGACTATGATTATTGGGTGGCTGAAGCTTGGAAAATCCAATTGGATATCTCTAAATATCTAAAACCTTTAATGAACCTCAGAGATGGTTGTGTGTGGATTCATCCTCCTCTTGGCTGGGTGAAAATTAATTTTGATGGGGTGCCCAAGGGAGACCCTGGGCTGAATGGGTGTGGGGAAGTGATTAGGGATGAGAATGACAATTTGATTTTGGTAGTGGCACTCCCCTTGGGTAGCCAGACCAACCACCTTGCTGAAGTCATAGATGCCTACCAAGGTCTAAATTTGGCCCATAAACTTAACTGCAAATGCATTTGGATTGAAGGCGATTCAAATAATATAATTCAATGTCTCAAAGGCATCTATAAGCCCTATTGAACTATTGAGAGTTGGATTAATAAATATAAGGAAATCACATAGCTTCATTTGATAAATGTATGCTTACTACGAAGCCAACATGGTGGTGGACTTCTTTTCCAACAAAGGGATTTTGGGCAAGGAGCGCATGATGTGGAAAATAAAGGACAAGTTAAAGGCTGACATCAATGCTCTACTTCACTATGATAGAATTCAAGGGGTACTTCCAATCATTTTGATCAATGATGGTTTTTAAAACTATTATGTGGTGTGGCATATGTTCCTTATGGTAGTGTGTCATTTCCAATAATCTTGTACGCATGGGCTGATTTTGGGTCCGATCTTGCTATTATTTCCCACACAGATTCTGGGCTCTTTGGAGTTTTGCCTGGCTTTCTTTTTTCTCTGATTTGGGTATGTCCTTAAGCTCTGCAATAACTGAAATGGGTGGTGATAGGCATTGAGATGAGTTTATTAACCATGATAGGTTGAAAAATAAGCTGAAAATTTAGAGATTATTAAGGAGGGGTGGGATTACTCCCTAGATGGAGAAGCTCCATAGATGGGACCTGAAAGTCATTAAAATGTTTGCTAAGGATCAGAAGGATGAAAACATTACTCTATTTGGAAGGAGAGTGACCATTGATGAGAACCTTATCTTTGAGGTTACGAGTTTGTCTACTAAGGGGGTGAAATTTTATAGGGACATGAAATACTCAGACCTTGCCGCGTGGAAATTCCCCAAGACTAAGAAGGAACATGAGGACCTAGAGCGGGTGTCTAAGAGTAGTTATGACACTTCAAAGATCAATACGGTCTGGAGAGAGATCCTTAAGGTAATTATGGAATACAATACCCTAGAGAGTCATTTTACCAGGGATTTCATCCATCATTTTGTTTTTCTTAATCACTTTAGGCATCAAGTTAGGGTTTCTTTTTTGTTCTATTTGTTGTCTTCTCTTAGTGCCAACATAAAAGATCATAGAAAAATCCCGGTTAAGAATCCAGTCTTGCACGAAGGTCTGCTTGTCTTGATTTTTGATATTTTTAAGGCTCTTCCCACTACCTCCAATATTATATCTATTTTTGATGAATAGAGGCCTTTACTATTAATATAAATATTAAAGTACAAAATTCACAAAAAAGGGCCGGAGGAAAAAAATTCACCCTGCAAGTTCACACGGCACTTAGGCCGGAAACAAACAGAGCCCCTTAGGCTGCGAGAGCAGTAGCAGAAGAAGGAGGAGGATCTCTGTCATCTGATTTTCCCCAGACAGTGGGCACAGGAGCTTGATCAGGGATGGCCCAGCCATCTTCAGGATCTTCTTTCCTAGGCGAGATAGCCAGCGCTAGGCGAGGGAATTTTCCCTGATTATCAGGAGCAGAGGCCGAAGGCCAAGCAATAGCAGTAGAAGCAAGCACAAGAGGCCACCTAGAACCCGCATCCCTTCGAGGAGGCAGGGAAGGGAGCGGTGACACCATTGCCGCGGGGTCCTAGAGTGTCTGGCAGAGGAGCTCCAGCTACGACGTCGCCCCCTGGGTGACGTACAATCAGCTGCGAGAGAATCTGGAGGCACTCGGGCAACAGTGCAAGGGGCATTGCCCCAGTGCTGGAGCAACTCCTGTAAGTGGACAACCTCTAAGGCCACTTTGTTAGCTTGCACCTGAATCTGCATCATTACATTATTACAAATACATGCTTTATCAAAAAGAGAAACATGAATATCCCGAGAACTGATTTTCTTGGCACATGGTTCTCCTTGGTGACTCTCCCAGAATAATATATCTATTTCTGAGGATGAGGATACGAATATTTGTTGTTCTGATGAGGATAATGAGGAGGAATGAGATAATGAAATGGCATAGGAAGCCTACATCCCCCCAGTAAGTCTAAGAAGATTTGTAAATCTAAACCTAGGTCTAGGGTTAAAGGTAGGGGCAAGGAAAAGGAAATTTCTCCTTCTCCCAACTCTGCCTTTAGAAAAATGTTGGGCAGAGGTAAGTCTGTTTCACCCCCTCATGTTATTGATAGTTCTACTACTAAAGGGAAGAAGGTTAAAACTAGTATTTAGATAAAGGTAAGGAGGTGGCAGTGGATCTCCCTTCTTCTAGCCTTGGGGAGAAGGCCTCTGCCTCTTCCCCTATTTCAAGTGGCACCCTCTCACCTCATTCTTCTTCCCACAATGGAGATGGTACTAGGTCCCCTATGGATCTCAAAGCTGATTCTCATCACTTGAAGCCAGACTGTGAATGCCTAACCAATGTTTTGGGCATGGCGAGAGAAAATGCCATTGATTTCTTCAGTATTTCAAATGGGTTTTTCATGAATTAAAATAAATACAGATAAAACAAAGAGCTATTAGCATAAAATTGGAGGACATGGAGTCTACTGGTACTAGAAAAAATTAGGGCCAGGTTGCTGGGGAGGCCACTGGTGATGGTAACATCCAGGCTCAGATTGTTGTGAAGGATTTATGGATGGAAGAGAAGAAAAAATTAGTTGTTGATTGCCTCAGTAAGAATTTAGAGGCTATTGAAAAAATTAAGAAGGGTCATGAGGATATATTCTCCTAGGTTGAGGAAAAAGTAAAAAGTATTAAGAACACTCTCCAAACCATTATGAATCAAAGCCACAAGATCATTAAGAATACTACCGACAATATGAAAATGTTGGCTGACAATATGAACAAGGCGCAATGTAATGCCCCACTAGGGAACCCAAGAGAAATTAACCTATAATAAGTAACTAAGTTTACAGAATAATTTTTTTTTAAAGTTTACATTCAAGATGATTAATTAAGCAGAAGAAAATACAATGAAACACAAAATATGAACATAAAAGTAAACTCAACAAGGATACAATTCTCAAGGGTTCCATAATGTAAGAATTACTCATAAATTAATTAAAGATTAAATATAAATATGCCATAGTACAACATGATTAATAGGTGCAACATCTCATAAATAATGATACGACTACATTTAATACCATAAGGTGTATCCAAGAAATGACATCCACTGCACAAGTAGTAGGGTATGTAATTATAATTAAACATGAATTACAATACATTAATCCGTAAACAATATAACTAAAATACATATACATGATATGATAAACAACTTAAGAAAGATAAGAGCATAACTCCTAAGATATCGTAAAGAAGTACAATTGCTACAAGATCACCAACAATGGTACAAGGATGTTGAGGTCTCCAATGGTAAAGAGGATCAATACCACCCGTCCTCATGGCACCTAAATGATCCACTCCCACCGTGCTGAGGAGATAAAAACATATCCCAATTGGTTTACAAACCAATCATAAAGTAAGACCAATCAAGGTATCTAGAACTCCTATCACAAGGTACATTTCCAACTAAATGGGTAAAGACCTATAAACCCAGAGGCAACCGACTCACGTAGGAAGTCTGAAATGAATATGGGGAAGTGTCATCACATGAGTCAACTCTAAGGTGACCCAGGCAGTCTTGCTGGACCCCCAGCCCCCTAGTGACTCTATGCGGTATTAGTAACCTCTCGTACAAACAAGAGTACTAACTATGCAAGATCAAATCAAGCATCTTCTCCCACTCCCATCCTAGCCTATAAAAGCACTCAAGGCATGGGCGAGGAATACAAACATCTTATTAATTCATTTTAAACCCCATAGTATATTAGGTTATCACTTATTAAGTAACTTACAATGAGTTACCCAGGCAACCTCTTAGGGTTCCGGCCCTCATTGCAAGCCACTCCCCCTTAGACACTAGATTACCTACCCTAAGCTCAAAGTGATTATTAATCTTAAAATTACCGTACAGGTACCACAATCAAAATTTAGTTCCACATAAGACCAACAGGAACACACATTGGTTCACAAACCAAACACCAAGTAAACACCCTCACTCGAGCTTAAGGAAACAATTTGGGGAAAGATAATTGAATAGATACTAATCAAAAAGAAAAATATAAATGCAAGGACATAGTACACACCCCAGCCTCTAGAACATTTTCCCTAGGAGCCGACGTAGTTTCCCAAAAACCCAAAAGAACAATACATCTTAAACAGGGAAAAATACACGATAATCAACAATAGAAACTAAAACATTAACTACCAATTAATAATTCTTATTAATTAATAATTCATGAAAAAATTAAAGACAATACTAATTAATTATAAAACTAAGTTCTTTAGAAAATTTCAAGTCTAAAAACCTAAAGTTTATTTTAACATTAATTAATATTAAAATAACTTTAATAATACTTAAAATCTAATAAAATTAAAACATAAATGAAAATGTTATTTAGTAATTTAAATAACGTATTTAATTAATAAAATTAATAATAAAAAAGTTAAGTTTATATTAAATTAATATTTAATAATTAAAAAAAAGCATATATTTGGGGGGGGGGGGGCGTACCCCGCACCCCAATGCCAAGGGAGGTAGGCCCCCCATGGCTACCGTAGGTAGTCTAGATTGCCGCCGATAGTCTAGCTGCATACGCAACACCGCTGCCTGGGGTGGGGAGATGGGACCACCGCCCCCCTCAATTTATTTTATATTATATATATATATATATATTTTTATATAAGTTAATTTTTATTTAAAACCACATAATTTTTTATTTTTTTTTACAAAAATACAGTACAAAACACACAGTTCTGAAGTAACTAGCAGTATAAGAAAAATATACTCTTTTTTTCTTCTCTTTCTTTTTAAATTAATTTCTACAACTAAATCTATAAGGTTTAAATGGGGAAAATTTACATATTAAAATTCCTTGGCCTTCTAATCAATGAGTTATAATTTCTAACTCAAATTATGCATGAATTTAACTTTGGGGAAAAACCTCAAGAACACAAAACATAATTTTCTAAGGATAACTCCTAAATTTACAAAATTCACAGATTTGGATTTACTAGACCGTTTACTACCAATCTAAATCCACTAGATTGTTCCTAATCCCTCCTAGGATATATAACAAAAGTTTCAAGCAAAACCCATATACCAAAACTGATCTAAATACAAAAAATACAACTTTCCTAACAAAAGATTTATAATAAAACATACACCTACAAATTCAAATTTAGGATCCTACCTCAAAACCCTGACAATTCTGAAACCACTGATCCAGCAGTACACAAACCAACTTTCCAGATTGTTCTTCAAACTTCAGAAACTCCTCCTTAGCAAGATTCAGAGCTCAAATCCCTTCACTTCTGTGTTCTTGAGAAGAGCTCAAAAATCTCCTATAATGGAAAAAAACTACTAACCAAAGGTTTCTAAATTTACCCCTAAGGTTAAAAGTAACTCAAATTGACTTTGGGGTCAAAAGATTTGATTTACAAAAATAATTCATCTTTATCCTCCAAAAGACAACTTAAATTCAATTTTGAACTTTAAAAGTTTATTACACGTTTTTAATAAAAGTTATGAATGCACTTAAATCAATTAATTCAACAAAGGTATATCAATTAACTTTAATTGATCAAATACCCCCTTGATTAGTTATTTAATAATTACATGATTTAAATAAATATAACATTGATAACATACAATCCAATTTATATTCTATCACGAATAACCTTAAACCAAGCATACAACCTGAAAACCCGACATAACCAAAATAAGCAAAACTCATACCCAAGGAAAGGTTCCCGAATTCACGTCACTTGACGGATTTCGAAGGGTGAAGACATAGAAGCTTATCCACTAATTAGGACAATAAAAGGTTTAAGTTAGGGCTTTGGATCTGCTCATGATCTCCCCCTCTTACCACTGAGACGTTGTGATAGGGCACACTCACTCCTACCAATTCAGGGAAGACGATGCCTAATACCTGCAATCCTGTCATCACAAAGACGAACATGTGCATACATATAATATGTAACAAGCAATGGTTGAGAACGGTAGGTCGTGTGGGTCTCGCACGCAAGTAACTACGACCTTGTCTCATACCATGAAATCACATTATACACAAAGTAAAAGCATACATATGAGTCATGTGCATATAAATAGGGTGTTAGTATTGTTAGTAATCCATAACCATAAATGTAATCATAACATGAGATAAACATGATAAAACTGATCATAAGTCTAACTGTAATAATATCAAATCACACAAAATCCATAGTTCTTACTAACTGAAATATAGTGAACAGTCATACAAAATCAATTGAAATAGAAAATAGAGTATTTGATGCACACGTGCAAGTGGCCAAAAGAGTTTAACAAAATAACTGAAAGCTACTAAAGGGTACGCACTACACACAACAAGAGAAGTTGGTTGTGAAGTTGGACTTAGACAAAGACAAAGGTCAAGAGGATTCTAGGCTTAGTAAGAGGACAAGAGCCAATCTCAAAAGAAAGGCAAAAAATTCCCCTCCAAATCTACAAGAAATGAAAAAGGTGGCGCTAAACTGAATCAGCTAGAAGTAGAGGTCGCTGAAATCCTCAAGAATCTAGTATAGTCTCTATTCCTCTCTTATGGTTTTTTTTGTGTTGCTTGTTTATTTTTTGTTGGCTTTTTGTTGTCAGTTGTCATGGGTATCTGTTGAGAAGTTTTTTTATTTTAGATGGTTGTATTTATTGCTATATCCGAACTTCTCTTTTGTTAAAGGGTTTTGAGTCCCTTCAAAACCTATTTTTACATTAATAAAAAACATATTACTATAATAATATCTAATAATTCTAAACAGATGTTTAACATGATTTTGAAAAATCATATATTATATACATTTATATTACTACTAACTAATAAAAAAAATAATAAATCAAAACATACATATTTTAATAATTACATAACTAATTAAACAATATTTAAATACATTTATAAATTTATCTTTGATATCTTATAAAAGATCCTTTAAACTTCTAATAGATTCAAGTGCTAGTTTAATAGTTTCCTAGCATCAATTCTAATATAGTGCAAATGCATCTCTATTAGATCTTAATTTTCATAATTTATTTCTACCTAAATTAAAAAATGAGAAACTAAAATTACAAAATGACAGCAGCCTTACCAACACAAGATATTGAAATAAAAATTTATGAAATTAATCTGGTTAAAAAAAAAAATTCTACCTAAATTTAAAAAACGAGAAACGAAAATTACAAAATGACAGCAGCCTTAGCAGCACAAGGTATTGAGAAATTAAATATAAGAAAGATTTTATATACACATACCTACTAATAATTTAGATGTATTATATTCAAGGCTTCGGTCGTTTACTGATAAAAAAAAATAAAATTTAGATGTATTATATTGTTTTATCTGAAAAATAGAAATTAAAATTTATAAAATTAATCTTGTTAAAAATTTAAAATATATAAAGAAAACGACGGACGGTTAACGAATTGCAATTATGGTATGTGAACACCATCTATGATGATATGGTGTATCGTGAATGTTGGATAGACTCTGCACATTCTGCATATATCCGTGTTACTGTACTGTAGAAAAATGGCGAAGAAAGAAAATCGTGTTCGTTGAGAACATCAAATTTTGAGCAGTAAATCAAGATTTGCAATGGCTGTGGCTTTGTCAATTTTGGCGCTGGCGATTGTGTTAATTGGATTGACTCGATTGGTGTGTGTGCTCTTTCTCGTCGGGAAACCCCGATCCAATAATCATTCTCCTTCTTCTGTCAAAACACTCATAGTTCTCGGATCAGGTTTTTAATTTTAAGTCTCTGTTTTGCAACCCCTGCTTATTCTTGTTTTGTTTAGATAAATCGACTTGTAGTGAATTCTACCTAAAACGTTTTTATTGAATTCCATTTTAACTGCACTTCCATCGGACACCAAATTTATACCAGTTTTGTGATTGCAGACATGATATTCTAGTTTATCTTTTAAATAGTTGGGAATCCCTGTCATTTATTTGACGAAATTAGGGTTAAAAATTGAATAAATAAAGGTGAAAAGTTCAACAGAGTAACATGGCTGAGAATGTAGGATTTAGCAGCGATATGGATGATTTACAGCAGAAATTTGAATGACCTGGTTGTTCGCAAAAATCCCTCGAACTTGTGACCTCCCTTTTACTTATCACTGACTTGGCACACAGTGCCACCACAAACACCACCTTACAAAACCCCGTGGTCACTGCTGTGAAATATTGGGCACTCCTGTGTTCGATCCTAGTCAAGAAAGCCCATTGCAGAATCTCCATGTTGATAAGATAGAACAACTTCCATTTTCCTTTCTATGTGTTCTCTATACTGTTTTTCCAATTACATTTTTAATAAGATTAAAATCTATTTACTTCAACTTTTAATGTAGGTCTTATATGCCTATGTTACCTTGTACCTTTAAATTTTTATGAACCCAAGTTAAATGATAATAATGGAGGTGGAGATGTTGAATTGGTTTTTTGGTCTATGATGTGTATTGATTTTGATCTATATGTGGAGGAAATCAGTAATATGTTCCCTGAATTCACTAGTATGTATGTTTCCGAAGAATATTTCTTACAAATTATAAATTATATGTATTTTTTTATGTTCGAAATATTTGCTGAGTTATTGAAATTTTTTGGGTCAGCCAAGTTATTCCCAATTTTGAGTTTTGTCAGCTATAATAAAAAAAAAAATCACGGAAAATTGCAATTTTATTGCTGAAAATATTGTTTGAGCAATTTTATAAAAAGATTGTGACTTTTTCAAGGGAAAACTTGATGTGGGAGCAAGAAAAGATGAATTGCAATTATTTAAGATTTTTTTTGATAGGTAAATGTGACTCTACGGGGCCACACCCATATATATTAAAATAAAAAAAAGTTGCATCACCAGCCTCTGAACAGGCAGAAGGATTGTTCATAGCGAGCCCATAGAACAAACAAAATGGCAGCCAGCCTTCGACACACGCTATATCACTATACTGCTCACTACCCTATAACACCTTGCTACTACTACTTAGAGAAGAACAGAGACGACTCCCAACCACAACCATTCTCACAAAAGCAACTTTACAAAAAAGAAGACGACTGTAGACTATAGACTACCAATTATATATTTACATATAGCAAACCAGACATGTTGCAAGGCTGGTTTACCCAACCTCCTCCTCTAGAGCATTACCCTCCTCTTCAGTCAGCATGTTCCCCCCCTTGTCGTCACCAACCTCGACCCCCTCCACACAACCCTTTAAGAAGTCGATTCCCACCCTTGCTTCATTACTTATCTCTGCCACTCCCATGCCAATTCCCATCATCGTCTTCGCGTAATTTTGGCCTTATATTGCCATCCGGCATTAGCCCTCGACCAGGGATGGCATGCTGCGAAAACCCCCTTAGCCCACTGGACCATTGTGACCATACCAGCTTTTGATGTCGGAGCCTCCACTGTCTTCTCTGCTTCCCTGGCGTCGAGCAGCATTTCAAGAAACATCGAAGCAATATTGGAGTTCACTCGATACCGGTCGTTCTTGCTCAGATACTCATCACCCAGAACCAACCCTAGCACAAGAAGCACCACTTCCACTCTGGTTTTGAAAACCTCCATGAGTCTCCTCTCAGACATGTCGCCAAAGAATGTCATCTGCCTTTTCCTTTTAAGTAAATGCTAGTATCCATGCCAAACACCACTTGTTACACTGTGGCATTCACGATCTGTTTGATGTTAATATAGGCTAGATGTCATCACAAATAGGCTAGCTGAAGTGTGCACCATAAATACTACATCTCGATTCATTAATATTGCCACCCTGTCCAAATAGTGTTAGTGGGAGTTAGTGTGGAGGGAGACGTGACGGCAGCAAGAGCGTGTCATTTGTTGAATTAGGAACCAGAAAAATAGATTTGCAATAAAATGAAATGCAATAATTCAAAACAATCAGATAACACAAATAGTTATCCTGGGAAAAACCCTCCTCTCAGAGGGAAACAACCCAGCCCACAAAAACTGATGATGCCTTTATTCAGTTTAAATTCAATTACAAAAAACTTTCTTCTTATTAATGTCACAGCTAGACAGTCAATAAGATTTGAGTTCACCTTTTGAACAAATATTAACTATACTGCCTGCAAATGATCATACACTGATCGTATACACAAATCACTACAGATGTTTACCTTGAATAATCACACACATATACCTGATAATCACCAATGAAATGCAACACACAGAATTTTATATAAACACTCGAATCACACAGAGAGCATGTAACAGACTGACTGTAGAACTCCATTACTCAGACGTATCTTCTCTGAGAATAATCCAGCACTAAAACATCTGCTCAAACTCGATAGCTACAAACATCAGTGATACACAATGACACTCCCACCGTGAGAGTGAATGAATACCCATACACCAAGAATAAACACCCATGCAAGGAGAAGAGAAATTGCACACAAAGAGTCCTTTTGCCGTTACTAACTTACACGGTGGCAAAGAATATGAAGTGACACCCAAATTAAGAGAGTCCAATGCCTTCAATAACACTAATGGTGAAGCCCGATACCAAAACGACACACGTAATAATCATCTGCATATCATCTGCATAGCTGGTGCTGAAGACACTTCATCAATATTACTAAACAACTATGTTACCCGGGGACGCGTTTCCGGCCCTTAGCCTGGGGTTTCAGAAACGGGGACGGTTTCAAGGACGGGGGGACGGCAGGAAATGTTTCCCAGCCCCCCCAACCCAGACAAGGAAATAGGAAACGCGTCCCCGAAAATAGGAAACGGTCAACGAGTTTCCGGAGGGCGTTGACCGTCCCGGGGATGGATTGAGGTTTCCCTTTAAAACAAAAAACATAAAAAATAACTATTTTTTGAATTTTAATTTTTTTCCCATTCACGGGCCCCACACGCACTAGAGGTGAATAAAATAAATTAATGATAAAATAACTATAATATATGTATGTTATGTTTAACATATCATATGTTTTTTTCACTTCATTTTTTTCTTTTATTTGCTGCCGTCGAGGACGAACTACGCACGCAGAGAAGGGTTTGGACGCACGACAGAGAGGGGTGTTTGTGCAGCACTGCAGAGGGGTTTTCATTTTGACTTTGATGTTTCAGACTTGGAGTGTTTTGAGCTTGACATTATAATATTATATGATCATTGATAGACTAT
>MU225134.1:6077246-6103650 GCA_018584345.1 Thuja plicata
ATGATGCTTTTCATTCTCTCATTTGATTGATTTGATGTCATCCTATGTTCCTATTCTTAGACTTTAGTATTCTTAGATGATGATTCGATTTGAAGTTTTAATGCTATGTTCTATGATGATTTGATGATTGGAATTGATAATTTTAAATTATGTTGCTAACTTGCTATGATGAATGTGATAATGTTATGTAATTCTGAAATTTATGAATATATTTGAAAATTCAGATATATATATATATATATATATATAGCTGTCCCCTGCTCTGGGAAAAAAAAAAAACGTCCCGGAAACTTGTTTCCCCTTTCCCCCGTCCCGAAAACTCGGGGTAACATAGCTAAACAACATGTATGCATAAGAAGCTGACCCAGCGACATAGTCACGAGCCACTGAAGCCAATATAATGAGGATAATAAGACGAGTCAAAAGGAATAGATACAAGCATAACTATAGCTCGAACACCACAAAAGCAACATGGAACATAACAACAACAATACCAAATATGTTGAAGACCATAAATAAAATATGCTCGACCAAAATTGGAAGACATAGCAGATATGAAGAATGTTGAAGAAGCGGAGCCAAAAATACTGAAACATCGAATCGCAGAAGAATCTTCGACAATCATCTCAGATAAAAGATCTTTCTCGTAGCTACTAAGAATTCAACACTCGCTCTTAGCAAGAGAGAGATCTTCAGTTTGTCATCTCATGACAAGTGCACATAGCTGCAACCAAAAAGAATGTCAACAAAAATCTCATCATAGTTTTTCTCAATAAAATTGTTATCTCAGCATAACAATATTCACCATAGCTGCTCCTAGAGGGTGAATAAAAAAAAATAACAAATTAAGTCATGGAGTCACACACATGTCTTCCAACATGGCTACTCCTAGAGGGTGGATCCACCATAGCTACTCTCAGAGGGTGGAACAAGGGATTTCACCTCGAACTTTCTTGCAGAGAAGAACTCATTAACAAGGGATTTCACCTTGAACTTCTCTCACAGAGAAGAACTCATTAACAAGGGATTGCACCTCGAACTTCTCTCTCACAGAGAGAAGAACTCATTAATCATATACAAAGAATCACTAAAGCTGAGATTCTCTCTCAGCAAGAGCACCATTCTCCAGAATACCAAGCTTTTCTCGGAAGTAACAAAACTTCACTCTCAGAAGTGGCTTGGTGAGAATGTCTGCAGTCCGCTCCTCTGTAGATATATACTTGAGCTCAACTGCTTTTCTTTTAACCATATCTCTCAAGTAGTGATATTTAATTTCCACGTGTTTGGTTCTATCATGAAAACCTAGATTAACCGAAAGCTTCACACAACTTTGGTTATCACAAAGAATAACTATAGGTTCCAAAGGCTGTCCAAACAAATCTGCAAGTAATTTTCAAAGCCACACAACTTCTCTTGCAGCCACACAAGCTGCAACATACTTTGCTTCAGCTGTACTCTGAGCAACACAAGGTTGTTTCCTTCTGCACCAGGAAATCATAGCTGAACCTAGGCTAAAACAACAACTTGAAGTGCTCTTCCTGTTAGGCACACAACCTGCCCAATCTGAATCAGAGAACCCCTGCAAGTTCATCTCTACACATGCCGAATATTTTAAACCATATCCCACTATACCACGAACATATCTCAATATGTGTTTGGCCGCCACAAGGTAAATTAGTCTTGGTTCACATATGAACTGACTCAAAGTATTAACAACATAACATAAATCAGGCCTCGTGTTAACCAAATACATTAAAGAACCAATTAATTGCCTATACATGGTAGGATCAACTAAATCTGAAGTGGCTGCAACCTCATGTAACTTTTTCAGATTTGCTTCCATAGGAGTCACCATAGACTTACACTCTAACATGCCAAATCTCTTCAAAATATCAATTGCATATTTTCCTTCACTCAATATAATTTCATTTGAAATTTGCCATACCTCAAGCCCAAGGAAATAGTGCAATAAACCAAGATCTTTCATTTCAAATTCAGAAGCTAGCTCCTTCTTACATTTGACAGTGAGATCATCATTACCAGTGAGAAATAAATCATCAACATACAGTACTAAGATCAACACTTTGTCATCACATGCCTTGAAGTATAAATTTGGATCAACATCATTCTTTAGGAAGCCCAAGCTCAAAAGATAATGATCAATCCTCTCATACCAAGTGTGAGGGGCTTGTTTAAGGCCATACAAAGCCTTTTTTAGCCTGCACACATGTGAGTCTTTGTCATGAATCACAAAGCCCTCTGACTGTTCAATGTGTACTTCGTCTTCATTTATCCCATTTAAGAAGGCTGTTTTCACATCCATTTGATGAAGTTTCCAACCCTTCACTTCTGCAATAGCTATGATGGTTCTGATGGAAGTGTAACGTGCTACTGGTGCAAAAGTTTCTTCATAGTTTATGCTTTCCTTTTGTGAAAAATCTCTAGCTACAAATCTAGCTTCATGTTTTTCTATACTTCCATCAGCTGCATGTTTAATCTTGAGCAACCGCTTAGAAGAAACTACTGATTTACCTTTGGGCCTAGGAACAATCTCCCACGCGTCGCTTTTGATGATGGATTGATACTCCTCCATCATGGCATCCTTCCACACTTGCTGATTTGAGGCTTCTTCAAAATTAGAAGGCTCAGATGCTATAATGTGACTCATCAAAGCTACATAACCTGCAAACTTATGAGGCCTTTTACTCTCTCTTAAAGTGCCACGAGGGGCTGCATATTTTTCAGCCTCTTCCATAGTGTGCCTAGCCCACAACGGTCTTTTCTTATTTGCTGAATTATTACTGGGACCTGCAGAAGTATCTATTGGATCAACTGGATCAGCAGAGTCTTCTAAATCTGTATTCTCCCTCTGAATCTCTGAAGGTGAAACCGGATCAACCATATCTATGTCTTGAGGATGCTCAAAGTCTTTTCTATCAGATTCCATGTTAGTCTCTTTAAATTTCTTGCAAGCTACATCTTCTTCAAAAGAAACATCCCCGCTGATTTCAACTTGCTTTTGACCTGGAATGAAGATTTTGTACGCTTTTGAAGATTCATTATAACCAACAAAGATGCCTTTCTTTCCTGAAGGTTCTAACTTTGTTCTTTTCTCTTTTGGAACATGAATGTAGACAGGACATCTAAAAAGTCTGAAATGACTAATATATGGTTTGATACCTGTAAAAGTTTCTTTTGGAGTAATGTTGTCTAGGATATGATGAGAATGTACATTGCTGTCCTGCAAGCCTCTGCCCATAAAAATGTTTGAAGACTTTGATCATGGATCATAGCCTTCGCTGCCTCAACAATTGTCCTTTTCTTTCTTTCAGCTACATTGTTTTGTTGAGGATTATAGGGGAAACAAAACTTCCTCTTAATCCCAGCTTCAACACAAAAATTATAAAAAATACCAGAAAAGTATTCTCCCCCATTATCAGACCTTAGAATCTTAATCGTCTTGTTAGATAAATTTTCAACAAGTGCTTTAAATTCTTTAAATCTCGACAACACTTCATCAGATTCTTTAGACTTAAGAAAATAAATCCAACACTTAGAGAAAAGTCATCAATGAAGGTAAGATAATATCTAAAACCACTAAGGGAAGCAATTGACATAGGACCACATAAATTAGAATGAATTAACTCTAGGATTTCTTTTGCTCTACTTTCACTACTATGAAAAGCACTTTTAATGTTCTTACCTAGAGCACATCCCTTGTAGACACCTTCATTGTTTTGGTTCAGCTTTGGGAGACCAACTACCACCTTCTCCATTGAAGACAAGGTTTTGAAATTTAAGTGACCAAACCTTTTATGCCACAGCTCACTGGAACTTGAAGAATCATGAGCTAATGCTTGTATAGGACAGGCTGAAAGCTTGTAAAGACTGTCATGACGAACACCAATCTCACGAGCTGATTGAATGTTGGCGTTCTTCTTCCATGCAAGAACTTTCCCATCAACAAAAGCCACATGATAACCCTTGTCTTCTAATGCTGAAATAGAAACCAGATTCCTTTCAATGCCAGGAACAAAAAGAACATCACTCAAGTGGAGAGGAATTCTGGAATCCAACTGGAAAGAAGTAGAACCAGCACCCTTCATGGAATAACATGCATCATCGCCAATGATAACTCGAAGATGAGAATCTTTTTCCTTCAAGTTGGAGAGATGCTCACGATAACCAGTAATGTGACGAGAGGCACCGCTATCAATCAACCATGTATTGCTGTTAGTAGGAACATTGCTGGAGAGTGCAGAGATAAATAAAAATCCTTCAGAATTGTCACTTGACTCTCTTTGAGGAGTAGAGTTCTCAACATTTGCAGCAACTGCTTGAGGCTTTGGTTTTGAGGTACAATCTCTAGCAAAGTGTCAGAATTTGTCACATCTAAAGCACTGGATCCTAGAAAGATCCTTCTTTTTCTTGGAATCAGGAACTCAAAATTCTTCTATCTGAATCTTTTGAAGTTACCTTTCTTTCCTTTTCCTTTTGAAGTGTGGGCAGCAAGTACATGATCATCTTCATGATGATTTTTACGTCCATTGCCTCTAGCTTCTACTCTGCATTCTTTCTGAGTGCAATCAACTCTCAGCCTATCGAATTTAGGAAGATCATCTCTCCCACTGATACCTTGAATGAAGGATTCCCAAGAGTGGGGAAGTCCATTCATGGCGAGCATGACCAAATCTTTATCTGCAAAGGATTCTCCAATTGCACTAAGCTCATCTTTTAACTCTGTAATCTTCATGAAGTATGAAACTACTGATTCTCCCTTAGCCATTTTAACATGCAGAAGATGACGTGTCAGGGCTAGAGCTCTACTAGTATTATTGAATTCATATAGGTCTTTTAGAGTCTAAAACATTTCTTTGGCTGAATCCAATTTTAAGATAATAGGAACCAAATGATCCTTAACAGAATTGATCAGAATTTTCTTTGCCATAATCTCGTTCTTCTTCCATTGGGCTTTCTCGACATCGTCAGAAGGTTTTGCTGGAGCAGAATTCACATATACAAGGTCATTCTCTTCAAGTGCAATCAAAATTCTAAACTTCCAAGAAGAGAAGTTTGAAGAACCATCTAATCTATCTTCAACTTTCAAACCGTTCACCATTGTCACAAGTTGCAAGCAACCAACTGAAAGTAGAGCAAATAACAAAAGTATAGCTTAATACTCGTTTCCTTAAACTTGGCTCTGATACCATGTTGAAATTAGGAACCAGAAAAAAATTTGCAATAAAATGAAATGCAATAATTCAAAACAATTAGATAACACAAGTAGTTATCCTGGGAAAAACCCTCCTCTCTGAGGGAAACAACCCAACCCACAAAAACCAATGATGCCTTTATTCAGTTTAAATTCAATTACAAAAATCTTTCTTCTTATTAACGTCATAGCTAGACAGTCAATAAGATTTGAGTTCACCTTTTGAATAGAGATTAACTATACTGCCTGCAAATGATGATACATTGATCGTATACACAAATCACTATTGTTGATTACCTTGAATAATCACAAAACACATATACGCGATAATCACCAATGAAATGCAACACAAAATTATATATAAACACTCGGATCACACACAGAGCATGTAACAGACTGATTGTAGAACTCCAATACTCAGACGTATCTTCTCTGAGAATAATCCAGCATTAAAACATCTGCTCAAATTCGATAGCTACAAACATCAGTGATACACAATGACACTCCCACCGTGAGAGTGAATGAATACCCATACACCAAGAATAAACACCGCATGCAAGGAGAAGAGCAATTGCACACGAAGAGTCCTTTTGCCGTTACTAACTTACACGATGGCAAAGAATATGAAGTGACACCCAAATTAAGAGAGTCTGATGCCTTCAATAACACTAACGGTGAAGCCCGCTACCAAAACGACACACGTAATAATCAACTGCATATCATCTGCATAGCTGGCACTGAAGACACTTCATCAATATTACTAAACAACACGTATGCATAAGAAGTTGACTTAGGGACATAGTCATGAGCCACCGAAGCCAATATAATGAGGATAATAAGATGAGCCAAAAGGCATAGATACGAGCATAACCATAGCTCGAATGCCACAGAAGCAACATGGAACATAACAACAACAATACCTAATATGGTGAAGACCATAAATAAAATATGCTCGACCAAAATAGGAAGACATAGCAGATATGAAGAATGTTGAAGAAGCGGAGCCAAAAATACTGAAACATCAAACAACAGAGGAATCTTCGGCAATCATCTCAGATAAAAGATCTTTCTCGCAGCTACTAAGAATTCAACACCATTGCAATTCAAACCCGACTTCAACTACTTCCTGCATCAAATCAACCACCGCTTTGGATTGGGTCCTCGACATCATTGCCCTTCCTAAATATGTGTAATATGGTGTACTCCAACGATTTTATCCCTGCCAAGATTTGACATAGCCACCTAGTTAATTTCCAGTTTTGAATTTGGCTTGCCTGAATGGCATTAACAACAAGTTGCTAATCTCCTTCCAGATGAATTCTCTGAACTCCTAATTTCTTGCCCTCCCTTAGTCCAAGTAAGGCTGCTTGAAATTCCACTTTGTTATTCGTTGCTCGCCCCAACCGCTTTCTTACCAGTCTTAGGATCTTCCCTTCGTGATTTCTGATTACACATCCTACACTTGCCCATCCCAGGTTTTCAATATACGCTCCATTAAATTTGATTTTGATTCATCCCACATCCGGCAGAACGCACTTCACATCTCATTTGATCCATTTAGACAGATTAACCTGTCTAGCCCCATGAACAGGGGGGAAGGGGTGGGAAGGGGGTGGGGCACTTATTTAAGATTATTGCATCTATGATTTAAACCATAAAATTTCAACAATGAGCAGATAATATAAACTTTAAATCTGTCTCCAACCAATAGCCCTCCTCGCTCTCACCATTATTATCTTTCTCACTGTATCTCTAGTTCTCATTCATTTTGTGTGTCCACTTTCATTCACACTTTATCCTTGGTTATTTAAAAAGAGAGAAAAAGAAAGCAAAAGTAGAATTTTCTATTTTATCATGTCAGAGAATTAGTAGTAGAGGGTCAGTACCTATACAAAAAGGACTGCCATCATAATAATAGAAATTCAGTCTTACTACTATTAAACAAAGTAAGTTTATGCATAAGTCTTACTTTTTACCAGAGGTCTTCTTGCATGAGTTTTTTTATTCTGAACCACTTCCCCAGACAGGCTCAATCAATTAAAGATTGAGCCTCCTTAATACCAATAAACCTATGCAAATAGAAGCAGTGTTAGAAGAATATTAAATGGAGTAGAAAGAAATAGCAGCACACTAACAATATAAGAAGAGCTTTTACCCTCGGAAACCCTTTCAGGAAAAACCCAGCAAAAACCCAGCAAAAACCATACTTATAGTTATCATATTAACTCAACCATTCAGAATACATAAGATATTTCTCATATGTGCTTTACCCTAATACATGTGGGACTATTTATGGGAAAATCACTATAGGAAATTGCTAAGTGATATTACAATATAATGGATATAAAACCATGGGTATAAACAATGACCTATAATGGCTGCCCTTTTAGGGCCACCAGCCTCTTGTAATTCTAGTGGGGGCGCTTTCCTGAGCCTCATGACTTATGTCAGGGTGGACAATCGGTAAGGGGTGTAGAACATTTGAAGTAGACAACACATATCTAAAGTTCCTTCTTCTTAGGCAAATATCAGGGTTCCTGTGTAAGTTTGTCATAGATTTCATTCCTGGTGGTCTCCTCAATCTCAAGCCTAATGGGAACATAATGTTGTAGTGAGGCTTTAATTTAATATTTTAATAAACCCATTCGTATGGTTGTAAAACCTTTTCACGAAATTTGTTTTCATGGCCCATTCATCATCCTAGGTGTGTTTATTGATCTTTTGGTCCGGATATGCTTTGGAGGAAGAGTTAAGAAGTTGTTATGGATCTTGCTGTGTTGTGTTGAGATCCGCATTGAGTTATGAGCATTGGAAAAGGTTTTGGGCCAACTAGTTAATGTGTTCTAATGTCTAGCAACATGTTATGTTTGATGCCAACTTTGGAGGATGTTATGTTGCATATGCTTCGTTCAAATCATTTGGGGAAGGCATGTTATGATGTATTTGGGTCCCCTTTATCTCCTGGGGTGGATTGCATTAAGTGTAGGTGTTCATGGTGGTCGACTTTGTGCAATTATTGTTTATCTCTACCGTGGCCAGCCTTGTTGAGGTTTTTGGTGATCACTTGATATATATTGGCATGCGGATGTGTGGAATGTATGTATTAGTGTGGATTGAATGTGAAGTCAATGTGATGCAAATGTGGAAGAGCAGATGTGGGAGTATCTGAGATTGACAGAGTTTGCAGCAGTGATTGATCACGAGATCCTACATCTTTTCAATTCATCATTTCCCTATGCCTGCTAGAAGATAGTGAGTGGTTTTGGCAGCTTGTACAGTCTTGTATCTTGCCATGGGATCGTGCGTCTCAGTTTTGCAAGTCCTTTGTATCTTGCCCTAAGGTTGAAAAGTCTTAGCCTTCAAGTCCTTTTCAGGAGCAGCAAGCTCCTTGGCCTTTGGCCTAAAACATTGTAATCTGTTATTCATATAGTGAGTGTGATTCTCATTGTGGTTTTTCCCACATTGGGTTTTCCATGTAAAAATCTGGTGTTGTGTTTGTCATTGCAATATCTTCCATTGATGGTTTGTTAGAAAAAGATGATTGATGAGTTATTGTGACAAAAAAGGTTTAATTTTTGTTCAAGACTGATTCACCCCCTCCCCCTGTCCCCCTCTCAGTCTTGTGGTGTGTTCAACAAACTATTCATGTGGGAACAAGTGACTTACATAATATTCAATGGTACTATTTATTAGGTTTTGATCTCATGACCTATCTTAGGAGCAAATCAAGCTTTACCATTCCACGTACACCTTGAGTACTAAAGATTGCATGTGTGACCTGTGTACATGTTTGTATGTCCATTCGTGCGTGGGTGTGGGCATGTGTGTTTATATGCGAGTATGTCTGTGCACCTGTGTTATGTGTTACTCACATGCATATTTGTCTATACACACACATATAGTAGAAATATTGAGTGTTTGGAAATGCAGTAATGACGTGGATCGGGAAATTTGTAGCAAGACACTCATAAGACATGAACGCTAGTATACCACCTAAATTCATCCCATTTATATTCTTGAGAGAATTTGCCCACCACAACACCAATGTTTATAGAATTTGATTGTGGCACATAGGTTATAATTGACATTTAACTCCATCCATATTAATTGGGATACTTTTTGTTAAATTGATTGATCTCCAACCAATAAATTGTAGTAGGGACAAAACTTAAAATTAAAAAAATCTCTGTACACTTGCCAAAATTTCTAATACTCCATTGGTAATAAGCAGGCTGTATTTCTTTTCCTTTTGTAATTCTACAACCTTAATTAATTATGAGCAAATAGTACAATACAAACAAATTAGAAAGACTTTGGAAAAGAAGGTAGTGGAACTTGCTAAACAAACATTGATTCTGATGAAGCAGAGTAATGGAGCTGAAGCAAGGATGAAGGTTTTGAAGATGAATGAGTTCAAAGGATAGATAGAAACCAGAAAAGGGGAAATTATTGCTGCGAATTAATATTCCATAGTTCTGGAAATGAATGACAACTTCAACATGGACCAAAGAAGAGCAGATCATAAGTCAAGCCCTTATTGGGAAAGTGGTAGGCTTATGGCCAGGTGCGGGAATTCTGACAGATTGGCTCAATCAAAGTTTTGAGGACTATGAACAAGTTGACATTTGACTTCACCAGAAATAATATTTTTGGCTATTCATGAAAATCCTGAAAATATAAATAATGTTATTAATTGATGCTCCTGGTTTATAGGAATTGAGTGCTGAACTTTGGAGCGCAGAAAGCACACTTAGACCTAACAACTATAAAGGATCAAATTATTCCAATTTGGGTAAGGTTCACTTACCTCCAATTGATTGGAATGGTTTTTCTTTTTAAGCATGGGTAATTTGGTTGGAGTTTCTTCTCAATAGAGAAGCAAATCTAATCTTAACGTTTTTTTAACTTATGCCTACATTTGTGTTAATTTATGTTTTATAACATATGCTTACATTTGTGTTAATTTAAATCTAAATGAAGCACTGCTTATAGTAGGTGTCACAAGCACAAACAATTTAGTCAGCGTACAATGTCTATTATTATGTTTCGATAATACCGGTTATCCTACTATGTATTAATTGTTTGTATTAAGTTGTTGGTCATTTGCGGGTAGTTATAAGCCTCAGTTTGTTGATGATTGTGTTCCTCTTGGCAAGCGTAGGATTCTTTAAATATATTATGTATCGTCATGGAATTGGGTATGATGTAGTCGGATTGCCTCTGGTCCTTGGCTGATCATCTCTGGTCTTCTTTCGTAATAATTTCATATACAAATAAAGATATATTTTACTCTTGTATCTGGTATGAGTATCTTCATTATCGCTTCATATATTTAATTTATTTGATATAGCAGTAAACATTTGGTGTTGTTGCCTTAAAAGAATTTGGGTTAGTTTTGAGTGATTCATGCCCATAGATCCCAATAAAGGCGAGAAGAGGCCACAAGGTGGTCAAGACCAAGCAAGTAGGCAACCTTTAAGGATTGTAGAACAAAGAGAATAAAGAAGAAGATTGTGAGAAACATTTGAGGAAAATCTTATTGGATGATTCTCAAGTTGGAGCCCTTCTTGAGAATGAAGCAAAAGTCTAAGCGTTAGTCGAAGTCGTAGTCGAGAAGAGAGGAAAACCTTCACCGAAGAACTCTCGAAGGGAGATTGGGAAGAAATTGCCAGACACTTACCACTCCCTGACGAAACGTACGAAGACCTTGCCGACCAAGCAGGATAGTCGTCCATACAAACGACAATGAACAATGATGAAGAAGAGAGCCTATACATGAATTAATTGAAGCATTTGAGAATAACATACGCCGCATCTAAGAACTATGTATTTGGAGAGAGGAATTAAGAATTGGGGCAACCAAGCTTAAGATCCTAGGGAGAAGAGAGTCCAAGAACAAAGCGGAAGGTAACCGAAGTGAAAGGACACTAAGAGGGAATGTGTACACAACTTGTATGTGGGTGTGAGTGCAAGTGAAGCATTGAAATGTTGATAGCAAAATAGCCCAACCAGGTCCAAGGCATAGGGTGTGTACCAATCGAGAAATATGTTGACTCCCTCGGCGAGTCCAAATTTCGATGGGCTGAAACTCCCTAAGTTCACTAGGAATGGATCAAAGGACCTAGTAAGGCATTGCAAGACATGCAAAACTATTTAGATAGCAAGCGGTTAGAAGGACAAAGATTATTGTCTCAGAGCGTTTCCGGCAATGGTACGGGCTATAGCCATTGATCTGTTTACAAAGCTTGATAATGAATCCACAGTCTCTTGGAATGTGTCGAAGAAGGCGTTCGAGGATGAGTTTAAATTGCTACAAGATGACAATGAGATTGTGTCAAGATTCATATTACCAAATAAAGGGAAGCACGAGAATGTATGAGCTTACAATCGCAGACTCAAGGAGTTGTTGGTTAAGTTGGAGAATCAGCTAGTTGACGGATTGAAGTGGTGGTTTATTGAGGGATTGATTCCCTCGTTCCACAAGAAAATGAAAGTGGTACCTCCATCATTGTACATCAATGCTTATAATCAGGTGATGGACATTAAGAGTGAAATAAAACATCCTCTCAAGGAAAGAGGAAGATGGATGATGACGAGAGCACTGAAGGTAGCAATGACAAAGAGTAGAAAATGATTCGGGGTCTACGACAAGATATAATGAGAATGATGAAAGAATTGAAGGTTGAGAAAAGAAACAATAAAGATACTAATGAACTATGGTGTGCTCAGTGCAAAATTGAGGGGTACACGAAAGGCAATTGTCCTAGGAAGATGTTTTGTAAGATTTGCCAAGTAATGGGTCATTCAATAAAGAAATGCCCATACAGTTTGAAGGCTAGAAGCACACAAGTACTCTTCACACAGGGAGAGTCCACTCCATCAAAACAAAAAAATGCATTGCTAGGCAGCTATCGAAATCAATGAGGGTGAAATTGAATACAATATGACTCCAAAGGACATTGTATCATACAATGCCAACAAGGGAGCATATGGGGACACTTTGCGAGAGACTGCCTAAACAAGAAAGACAATGTACAATTATTGTGCAAATGATGTAGACTAGGTGACCATTAAGACATTGACTGTCTGAAGGAAAAGGGTATTAACATGTTGGATGTGGAGGAGTGAGACGACGTAGTTCTGGCAATCACGAGAGCACATAGGAAGGAGGCGGTGTACTCAGATCCTCATACGATGAGGGAACGACTCCAAGAAGCCAGACCAAAAGTAGAACAAGTGATGGCGAAGGAATGAAGAACCTCCAACAAAATTGCAAGTCTGTCATTACAGTCGGAGTTAGAGAAGAACCAGGTGCTATAGACGACTATACCCATCAAGGTGACAAACCTTCTTTAAACCATGCCACTATTGAGAGTGGTAATTATCGATGCGGTTGGTGAGGACCAGAGTCGGCGACAAGAAGACCCAAGTAAAGATGTGATAGTAGAGCCCCCACTGGAGGGCGTACAAGTCATTGACCTAATGTTGCTAATAGTGAACATCCAAAAGTAGTTGACTTGTTTAGATGGAAATCATGGGGAAGAGCCTCACAAATACCATTCGATGGAGGCTTAGGAGTAAACATACTACTAGAAGACACCTGCAAGTACCTCAATAAACCAACCCTCTGGCCACCAACATTTCACTTGGTAGGTGCCAACCAACATAAAATCCAACATTTCCTCCTGAATTTTGTGGTCATCCCATTGCAGAAGAAAGCTTATGATGCATTACTCAAGAGGATGGCTGGTAGCAGCCAAAGTTGATCACAACTGGAAAAATTATACAATCTCCATTGAGAACAAGGGTCAGAAGTATGTAATTGATTTAAAGAACCATGTCGTCAGTGAGGAAGTAGCTTACTTAGATTCGTCAGATTCAGTAGAACCGTCAGTTTTAGATTTTGGAGAAGAATGGACAGAGAGTAGGTCAGATGGAACCGAACGACAAAGGGATTTTGGAGTTACAATCATGCTTAGATGATGAAACAAATTCTTTTTGTGGCCTATTTCACTGGCAAATCGAGGACTATGAGTTATTTCATCAACATGTAATTTTCTTGAAGCCACAACCCTCGGTGAAGAGCAACCGATGAAAGCGTGTAAAATTGTGGATGATGCATCGAATAGCTGAAGAGTAGAATATGTAATGTGTAGTGTATAAATAATTATCAAGGGAAGTCATCTTCACCAAAAATTTACAGGAGAAGAAAGAGAAAATTAGGAGGAATGGGAAGTGGAAAGAAAAAGCAAAAAATAATGGATCCGAAAAAAGTTAAAAAAAATTAGAAGAGGAAATATGGAGTCGGCCACGGTGAAAATATTCAAAAAAGAAGGTATTAAAATATTTTAAAGACAAATTATTAAACAAGTGAAAAGAAAAGTAAAGGCCGAGAAAATTACAAAGGGTCCGAATATTGGAAAAGCTAAACTGAAAATATTATTAAAATATTGCTATGGAAGTCAAATAAAAAATAAAGTGAACATTATAAAAGTTTGGCCAACATGGACAAAGGAAATTATAAAAGGGAGAACGCAAAGGAAAAATTCTCATTTATGTTTCACATTTCAGAGAGCACAACGAACTCCTGGCATACGACACATAAGCCCCTTGAATGTACAACCTTCATGTTTTAATACCTTACGACCCTTGGATTACTTTGCATAGCAGACTTTATTCAGTTGCGTAGTATGGCCTTTTTCAATGTCAACAATGCCCAGCGTACGACTTTGAGGAATTTCTCTCAGTACAGGGCTTTGTCAAATTGAATTCAGCGTACGATCTGGGTACTCAAGCGGCGTACAACTCTCAGCGACTTGGATGATATTATTATCTGTACAACGTGCACTTCTTGTTGTATAGGGGTGTGTGGGTGTACAATCTCCAAATTTACTCAGCTTTTGACCCGATTCCGTACGTTATTCTAGTGCTAGCAACATACAGTTTTGTTTAGCAGTACAACTTTCAGCCTACAAAGTATGGCAAAAAAATTCGTGGAAGGCACAATATCCCGCCTCCATACAACCTTCATCTTCTGTACGACTTTCCTCCATCGTACAACTTCTAGTCAAACAACTATGAACCTCATGGCGTATCCTGTGTATGACAGACTTTTAGAAGTATCGTATGACCATTCCATCATTGCACAGTACAATGAAGAAGATTCTTTATGAAACATTACCCTCTTTAGTGTTGCATACATTGGCCAAACATTCCAAAATCGCTAATTTATGGCTTCATTAGCATTGCTTTTGGCATCTTAAAAAATCATGAAAATGATGCGCGCCATGGAGTTTAAGCACCACCCCTTGACCCTGTTGGCATTGCCCCCAAATGCCCATTTGATTTTTCAAGTTTACTACAAGTTTGAGTTTGCACGATACAAGTCATTCTCTATACTATTGTCATTGGTCTTCCCGAATATTACTTGATGTTTACTTATCATCGACAAGACAATTTTTTCTTTTGGGGGGATGATGTACTTAGCTTACAAATGTCTATTATTATGTTTTGGTAATATTATGTATTAATTCTTCGTATTAAGTTTGTTAAGTTTTAGGATAGCTGCAAATGTAATAGCACTCTATGTTGTATGTGTTTTCCAAATGCAACAATCTCTCTTTCATTTATATTGGGAATGAGACTAGGAGAGACATGTCCCTTCATGGGACATGTCTATTCATTATTATTTATAAGAAAGGACATGCCTCTTCCCATTAATTATAATTTAATCAATCTTATAATGTTTCATCAATCAATTATTAATTAAGAATAATATAATAATTTAATATTGAATATTAAATTTCATATGATTAGTAATAATATAACATGTATATTATATTATTATTAATCAACATATATTATATGTATTCGAATGATCATACGACTGAAGCTACAAACATTAACAAAGTTGGTCATTCTTGGGTAATTATAAGCGTCGGTTGGTTGACGGTTTTGTTCCTCTAGGCAATCGTTGGGTCCTTTGAATATATTGTGTATCGTCATAGAATGGGGTATGATGTAGTCAGATAAACTCTGATCCTTGGTTGATCATCTCTATCTTCTTTTGTAATAATTTCATGTGCAAATAAAGATATATTCTACTACTATATCTGGTATGCATTGTCATCTTTATTATAACATCATGTATTTAATTATCAGATATAGTAGTAAACAAACAACTAAAAGAGATTTTGCCCTAAATCTCAGTTGTTCTCCAAGAACATCCTAGCAATGAAGAAAAAAATGGTATGAAGGAATAAAAGCTAAATTAATTATGATTTTTTTTCCTTTTGTAATTCTACAACCTTAATTAATTATGAGCAAATAGTACAATAAAATGAATTAGAAAGGTCTTGTGAAAGAAGGTAGCAAAACCTGTGAAACAAATATTGGTGTTGATAGATGTTAGCATAAATGTTAACAATATTACATCGTTGCATTACAATTACCATGTAGCTACATTATTTGCCGCATTGCCAATCACTTTCATTGTATAAATATTTCATGTTATCAAATATCAAATCATCAAACAAGTTTTTCCCATAATTTGTCATTTGGTATCAGAGCTCTTTTCTCCACAACACCTATGAGTGATCTATGCCCGTGAATGCGATGTGAGTCGTTGATTGTTGAAGCAACGAATGCCTGAGCATGGATGATAAGAGTTTAGTTTTGGCGGTTTCCCATGCATTGATGAATTACTGCATCTAGATCTGAATAGATTTGAATACCCATCACCTATTAGGAAAGTAATTGATAAAATATTGAATGAATTAAATGAATGATCAAGTGATCATTTATAGATTACAAAGAGACGATGTTTCTATTATGAAACAATCTTAGAATTAGAAACTATCTAATATTTATAGAATCTACAATATTGACCATTAATTAAGGAATAATAAAGTTATTATAAAGATATTATTCTAATACCCTACCTTAATGGTCAATCTATCAACTACACCAAGTTGCCTTCTAAATTTTACAAACTTGTCCAGGCTTCCTCACGAGTCTTCCCCTTAACAACCTATGTGGGAGATCGATTAAGGAGATAGACTGCAATGAATGCTTCTGCCCAAAATTTCCTGGGAACACTCCTGTGTTCCATCATAGACCTAGCCATTTCAGTTATAGTGTGGTTTTGACGTTCAACAACATCGTTCTGCTGTGGAGTGTAAGGTGTGGTTAACTAGCGTTTGATGTCGTGTGTATCACAGAAGCTGGAGAAAGCATTAGAACAAAACTCCCCCCATTATCTGACCTAAGAGTGATTATAGGACAACCAGACTCTTTTTCTATGAAGGCCTTAGATTTTTGAAATACAATAAACACATCTGATTTCTGTCTAAGTACACCCACATTTTATGACTGAAATCATCAACAAAAAGCTAGAAATACCTAGCACCAGTAACAGAAGAAGTATTCATTAGACCACATACATCAGCGTGAACCAACTACAATACCTTTGAGGCTTGCCGCAAGTCACCATCCTTGAATGGTGTCCTATGTTCCTTCCCAGCCTGACAAGCTCCACAAACTCGGTATTATGTGTCTAAATCTCAGGTAAGCCAAGAACTAGATCCTCCCGAACAAGTTGAGCAAGATACTGAATGTTCAGGTGACCATATCGCTGATGGAAGATGATTTAGCTGCAAAGGCATGCTCAAGAGAATCACCCAAATCCACAAGTCTATACAGACCATGATCCTCGATGCCAATAGCCACAATAGTGCGAGTTGCATGATCAACAATCGAACACTTGTGTGAAGTGAATACCACATCAAGTTGAGGAGAGTGCCGCATAATCTGGCTCACGATAGAAGATTCAATTCCATACTAGGAACATGGTATACATTGAGGAATATGAGATTCCTCCCACCAGACTATATCTTAATGTTGCCCTTGCCGACAACTGTATACTCTTTTCCACCAAAAATGACTGAATCAGTGAAAGTTGAGAAGTCTGTGAACCAATCACGTTGATGAGTGAAGTGTCGAGAAGCACCGGAGTCTATGTACCAAGCAAAAGATTTCACATGATTTGTAGGTCGCTTTGCCATGAAAGCATAAAATGCATAATCTTTCTGCTCTAAGTGCTCTGCGACATTGCCATAGGCTGAGACCCTCCCTGCTTCCATTGTTCAGAAGCAATCCGACGTCGACAATCTGTTATTAAGTGACCAAATTTGCAGTAGTAGTTACATTGAACTTTCTTCTTCTTCAAGCTATCCTGAGGCTGATTGGAGCCTTTCTGCTGAGAGGATTGAGCTTTGCCTTTATCCTTGTGAAAGGATTTGGCTGCGAAGGCTTGTTCTGAGGAGGATGAAGTTGCACTGTTACCAAACTATTGTTTTTGTAGAAGTTTGGTGCATAAGTCAGAAAAATTTAAGTCAACATTAGTTGCAGTAATGTTGAGCGTTTCTATGAAGTGCTCATAGGATTTAGGTAGACATTTCAGAGTTATGACTACCATATCCTCTTCCTCCATTTTTTGACCAATGGCCTCAAGCTGATCTCTGATGTCCTTAATTTTTGTTAGATGCTCCTGTAAAGAGATACACTCATCCATCATGATAGAAAATAATTGGTTCTTCAGGAAGAACACACGACTCTTATCTGATGTCTCATGGAGATCCTTCAGAATAGTCCAGATCTTTGCAGTTGTCTTGCCAGATGGCACTTGTGGCAGCTGACCATCAGTAACAGAAAGCTTGATAAGCATGACCGCTTCTCGGTTGCGCTTGTCAAACTTATCCTGATCTTGTCTAGCTCTAGTAGGACGAGACTGCCTAAAACGAGCTCATCAAGACGACAATACTCGAAGATAGTCATCATCCTCTGCTTCCATGTGTTGTAATTTTTGTCGTTGAATCGCTGATTGCCTTACAATATTATGTTGGTCAAGGACGCCATTTGCACGTTTTCCAAGACACAAAAAATGAGAAATTCCAAAGAGGAAAAAAAATAGAGTGCAGAACCTGAGGCACGAATCCCAACACAAAGGCACCTTTAAGAAAGATGTAGTACAAACTTCAAAAAATATGGTTGGCACAAATCTCGAGGTGCAGATTTTTGACATACCCAAATTTTTTTGGCGAAGACCCATAAATTTTCTTGAAAAACCCACAAAGAATATGTAGGTTAAATTTTTTTCCAAAAAAAATAAAATTTGTAAACACTAGATAAAGAATTTTAGAGACCAGTAGAGGATCGTAGAAATGGCGTCCTAGGTCAAAAATGTGTCCAACACCAATCACCAATCATAGGGCCAAGTAGAAAAAATCTGCAGAGTCCCATCGCGAGCACCAAAGTCCATGAAAAAAATGCAAGCAAAACAATCCCATCGAGTACAGAAATCGACAAAAAATTGTCGTTTTTCTGCTGCACGGGTCAAATTTTAGATGAAAACCCACAGCACAAAATGAGACCACGAACTTCAAACCCAACACAGGTTGCAGAGGGAAAAAGACAGTGCCAAAAACGACACTTAAAACACAGGTCACGCGGTGCTGGGAGAAAAATTACGACCCCGCAGGTGGAAAATGCCGACCACGACCAAAAAACACGGGATAGGGTTCACAAAAAACCTATGAAATGTAGAACAGGAACGCTGTAAGAAAATTCAAGAACTTTCGAACATAAAAATTCGTTTTTCAAAAAACAGAAAAAAGTTTATTTGAAATTTTTTTAGATTTTTTTTTGCTTCTCGCTCTGATACCATACTACAAAAGTAATTGGTAAATATTGAATGAATTGAATAAATGATCAAGAGATCATTTATAAACTACAAAGAGACGATGTTTCTATTATGAAACAATCGTAGAATTAGAAACTATCTAATATTTACAGAATCTACAATATTGACCATTAAAATAAGGAATAATAAAGATATTATTCTAATATCACCTACCCTGGATGGAGTGAAGCAGTGTATAGTAAAGCAAACGTGATCCACTTTTGCACCCAAAACAAAGCAAACATGTGAAGGCATACTGCTACGATGGTTGAACATATGGTGTGCAATGCAGCCTGAAATAATGGGCAGACCATTTTATGTGTTCAATGAGTGCCTATCAAATTGTTTAAATAAGGTTTGATCGCTCTATCTTCATTACTTTGGCCTTTGTTCATCATTGAACCAAAAAGCTACCCTAAAGTAGCCTTTTACATCGGCTTCTTTTCTATCAAGGGGCTCCAAAAATCACTATTAATCGATCATGTGTTGTCACCTCTATTGCAAAGGAAATTGGCTTGTGACATGCGCATGACAAATATATTACCTGCGCTAAATCAAAAGTGGTTTGCCATATTTTTATGACATAATCTTAAGCAGTAAAGAAAAAGTTTATAACTTCCCTATAATTTACCTTTAACCGTTGAACAGGGAGAAGTAAAGAAAAGCTTTTTCAAATTATTGCTTTTTTCAAGCATTTTGATTTGTAGAATTTTTGGAGATTCCTCTAGTGGCATATGCATAGAATTTATTTTTGGCATTCTAATTGTGGAAGAGATGTGACTACTAGACTTGTGGTGGAATCATTGCATACAAATATTCTTGATGTGAATATTAGCTGAGTTTTCAGTGTGCAAAAAAGAGAAACATGATAGCCAGAATGTAGGATACACTGGCAAACATTATTATAGTCTGACATTGAGACGTCTGAAAATTTTGTCATATTTTCCTCTCTGTGTGTCCATGCATGAGCTGATAATGAAACTATAATGTTTGTATAGTTTGATACTAGTCTTGGGCTTTTTGCTTTTGGCGTGCTATTCAAAGTTGTAGGAGTTGTCTTTGAATATAAAGAGTTCTACAAAAAATACAAAAGTGGTCAACAATATGATTCAACTGCTCCACTGCTTTATACTGTATTGTTAAATTAATATTAAGTACTATATTTCCTTTTACATTTGAAGAATGTGAGAATACTATTGATAAATATATGCTTCGCCAAATGAAGCACCAAGAAATTGCAATGCTAAGAACACTGCCTATTTTCTTCAAACTAGTCTCTCTTTCACTAGGCTTTTGAAGGAATTCCTTGTTCATATGACAAGACAAGAATGATTTTTTTTTCAACTTCTGCGGTTGAGGCAGATCTTTGTTGGTGTGAACAAAGCAACAATGAACATGTTGTGAGGTTGAGACATATGCGACTTTTAGATCATCCAAAAGTGACGAGGCAAAGTTAGGAAGGAAGATTGTTGTGATGCCTAAAGCTAGCATTTCTGATAAGGGGATTGAGACACAACCATGTTTTCTTCATGCAAATATTTGGAGTTGGAATATTTCTTCAGATGAGAACAGTGAGCTTGATCTTGCATGTTATTATGGCCACAATGATGGAGAATTTGGAATGACACGGTTTGCTAGATTTAGAGTATCCCTTTTCTATTCTCAGTTTAAGGATGAGGCCTCCAAAGACTCATCTGAAATGCTAAATGGATAAACTATAATGAGGTCATGTTGGGGGGACTGGCGACATTAAAGGATGGACAAATTTTTATCATCTCAAGTCAGCTTCTCACTTTGAGACAGTGTTTTGCATGAGAAGTGTATTTGGTATTTTTGGTTTATGCTTTCCATTTTCATTTCTTTGTTGATGCCTACGAATTTGAAGAATGCATGTGTTGTGAAGATTCATGTTGGAGACAGGTTGAAGATTTAGTGTTGAGCTCAATATGGATTGTTGTCCAGCAAGCTTTACAGTATACGATCAAGAATTACACCCTATCGGGGTCATTAGACAGTAATAGAGATCTGTCGTATATCTTAAGGATCATTGTTGAATAATTCAAGACTATGATTCAAGAGTTTGGGACTGACAGCTTAAGAACATAGTTCAAAGCTACACCTTTCCGAGGGTCAAGAGACAGCTTGATGGAGCCCCACTTGGTTCAGGATTTGTTTCTTTAGGAGAAGATTTTCTCAAAATATGTCTTCATGCTATGTAATCAGCATGTTTTTTTATGTAAGCCTTAAGGGGGGTTCTCTAGGGCAAGGTGAATTTGATGTTTTCAGGATCAATGTAATAAGGGGGGGAATGTTTGCATCAATGTTAAAAACTTAACAATATCACATTGTTGCATTACAGTTAGTGTGCAATTACATTGACTATTGAACTGCCAGTTGCCTTCATTGTATAAATCTTTCATGTTATCAAATATCAAATCATCAAACAAGTTTTTACCATTATCTGTCAATGGACTGGAGTAATGGAGTTGAAGCAAGGATGAAGGTTTTGAAGATGAATCCATTCAGACGATAGAAAGAAACCATGGCGGTAAAATTCTTGCTTTGAATTAAAATTCCAGAGTTATGGAAATCAAAGGCAACTTCAACATTGATTGAGAAGAGCAGATCATAAGTCAAGTCCTTATGGGAAAGTTGTAGGGTTATGGTCAGGTGCAGAGATTCTGATAAATTTACTCAATCAAAGTTGTGACGACTATTAGCAAGTTGACATTTGACTTCGATGAAAATAATATTTCTTGCTATTTTTTAAAATCCAGAAAATAGAAATTAGGTTATCAATAGATGCCCCTGTTTTTAAGGAATGGAGTGTTGAATTTCGGAGATAGGAAGCACATTTAGAACCAACAACTGTAAAATAACAAACCATTCCAATTTGGGTAAAATTGTCTGGCTTGCCTACAATCTATTGGAATGGTTTTTCTTTTTAAGTATATGCAATTTGATTGGAGTTTTAGTTAATAGACAAGATAATCTTATCTTGACTTTTTTTATCTTATGCCTACATTTGTGTTAATTTAAATCAAATGTGAATGAAGCACTGCCTAAAGCAATTGTTGGTGGGATTCTTGAACTAGACCCTATATTATGATAGATACCATTCAGATGATATAGGTGTCACAAGTACAGACAACTGAAAGATATTTTGCCCTAAATCTCAGTTCTCCAAGAACCTCCTAGAAAAGAAGAAGAAATTGGTCTAGGGGAAAAACGCCTAAAGGTCCTATTTAGTTACTTCTTTCAGTAGTCTTAAATGGATGTCCTTGAAAATGAGTTGCATTGGTATTTATTATTCCAATTACAGGCGCACGTAAGCTAGATTTTGCTACATGGCATATACCTTCTTCTTGAGGCCTTAACTAGAAGTCAACTTTACCAATACCATAACTTTTCTTGATTTATCCCTAGAAAAATTAATAGAGATGAGTTTGAGGTAGCTCATCAGGCGAAATGGGTAGGGGTAAAACATATTTTGTATTTAGCCAAAAAGTTTTGAATATTAAGAAAATCCGAAACAATGACAATATTCTGGAAGAAATACAACTGAAATTGAAATATATTTATGATAATGTTGATAATTTTATCATGGCGAGCATTCACCATTGTTTCAAAGGAGCTTAAAGGTACAAATTATTGAAATTAGTAATTAATAGAGTTTTTCAACTTTCCCTTCTATTCTTTCATAAAATCCTCCTGATTGGAGACCTTGTAATACATCTATTATTTTTAGGAAACCTTATTTTTGCAATTTAGTGAATCAGGGCCTCTAAAAACTATATTTCTAGAAGCTTTCATCACTTGTCATTGTGCTAATATTTATTAGTAATTCAATTGGTTGACAGGCTCTAAGTGTGCCATGGCACTCCATATTGCCCCCTATGTGTTGGTACCAGCAAAACATCGAGTTAAAATAATCTTGAAATGAACTAGTCTTCTCAAGTATCCTTTTACCCTAGTATAGCATTCTTAATTGTACTTAACTTTCAAGAATGGATAATAGGTTGTCATAAATTAAAAGCATTAAATCAAAGGTGATTTCATGTTCACTTAAGAAAGATGTTTGATTCTTATATATTTATAATCTATAATTGCATTTACATCTTTACATTTTTGTTCAACGATTTTTTCATTGTTAGTAAATATTTCTTTTGTGCTTGCTTGTGGATTCTGGCACCTCTAATGTGCAATTTCTTTTTGTGGGCATTTTTCTTTCTTGGAGTGATTGACAGCTAATGTCAATCTTGCTTTTGTTATTGTAGGTGGTCATACAGCAGAGATGCTTAACCTTGTAGCCGTTCTTAAGAAGGAAAGATTCTATCCTAGATGGTATGTTGCTGCTGCAACTGACAATATGAGCCTTGAAAGAGCCAAGACAGCTGAAGAATCACGATTAGAACAGGTACATTGCCTTGCTTTTTTCAGAAGCTCAGATTTTTTTATGCACGAGTCTTTGTCTTTACAGCATGTGTTTAGAGTCTAGAGCCCAGACAGTACATGAATCATCATAGGCCATCTTATCGTTTGTAGGCTTGTGTTCTTAGTTCTGTTCCATGGGGAACCCTTTCCCTGTCCTCTCCCCATACTATTTGTTTACCCACTGGGGTAACCTAGTTTACTGGTGCATAGACGTTGTACAGAAATACAAATACATAATATAGATCATAATCTTTATTAATCATCTGTAACTTCAGTACATTTACAATAGCATCTATCGGCATATATCCGAAGAGAAAGTACATCGCTTATATAAAACCTGAAGGGGTGTGACCAACCGTCACCACCGATTCCCAACCGCCGTCCGGTAGTAACTAAGTACCGTCGGCTACACATAATACAACTAACACAACATAAAGTAATTACTACGGCTAACATCATCCCCCCCTAAAGAAAAGTCATCTCCGGACGACAACAAAATATCCGGGACAGAACAAGATAGGAATGATGAACCACGTACAAGAACCAAAACATGCTGCTCAGTCTCAACCTCTACCAAGTGCTGCAAATCTGCTGTTCAAATGATACTGCCTCCAACCACTCTGTCCTCAATAGCCATGTTGCCTTCTTCACACCCAACTACTGGGTACACTGAGCCAAGTCTTGCTCTACTGCCTCCAACCTGGTGGTCAACTCCTCTTGAGCTCTCTGTACCTCCACCATGGCAGCCTCATGTCCAGCCAAGACATACTCCGCAAAGCGTAGTACCTTGCTACCGCTCTCGCCACCACTGGCGCGTGGACAATCAATGTCCGCAGCATCTCCGAGTATCATCTGCTCAATCTGTGTGTTCACAACCTCCAAATCCATCTCCGTCGGCGGCTTATGGCTTCCCCTCCAACGCTTAGCTTCAAACTTCTTTCTCACCGAGTGGAACAAACCCAACGCTTACCCTGACGGCGCGGGTACCCCAAACTCTATTGTGGTGTGCCTCAAAAATAAATGGGGGTCTGGGGGCAACGCCCCAAGCGGGGTCGAGGGGCAGACAAAAGTTAGCACCTTCAAGACCAATTTAGCACCTTCAAGATCAATTTAGCACCTTCAAACCCACACAAAAGTCCATGGCGCACACCGTTTTTGTGATTTTCGTCTGATGCCATACTCTTTCTGCCAATTGCTTCAATGCCTGTGTAAATGTCCTTCCCTTCTGTGCCATATGTTATTCACTGTTCTTTATTTGTGTCCTTATACGAAATAAATAACTAACCCTAACTGCCTGGCTGTTGTACGGCACTGAGCTTGCTGCCTCTTCCTTGCTCCGTACGGTAACAACGAATCACTTCTCTGTGTGGCTTGGGATGCTTTCTTCCGACACTTTCATTCTTGTCTGACTTCCTCTCTTCTTCACCCGCCGTATTGTAATGCAAGTGGATGGAATAATTCCACCCATTTTACCCTTTGAATAGCCGTACGATAGTACGGTCCGTGTCCCTTCAGCTTGTGTCGTCCGTACGGTGATCACTTTGTGTCCACTGTTTCGGCAACGGGTTGTACGGTTCTCTCAACTGTCGGCCCTTTCTTTCCTCTCCAAGTACCGTACGCCGTACGGTCTTATCTATTCGTGTTCCTCCTGCGTGCTCGTGGCTGTACGACACTGGGTCCCGTGCACTACTTTATGAAACATCCCGTACGGCCTTTTGTGCTATTCGGATGCTGTTAACTCTCGCGGGCCCGTACGGTCCCGATTTTTTCCTTTCACTTTTGCTTCCGTACGGCCCATACGACATCAGGCCGTACGGTAGCGTACAGACTTACTTTTTTTTTTAATAATAAATTTACCATTATTATTTGCCTAATCTAATTACCTTCTGGGAGCCTCTCCGGTCGTCCCTCCGGCCTCTCTGGTTACTCGGGTCCTCTTCCATCCCCTCGGGGGCTCTATCCATCCTTTTGGGTGCTTTGTCCATCCTCTCGGGGTGAGGTTTCGATTTGGAACTGCTAATGGCCTCATACATCTCCCGTCTGTCGGGAGTCCGCAGCTAGATGGCCCCGTCATAGCCGACTTCCCGAACTTTGTCCTTGGGTTTGTTTTCAATGGCGATCCAAAGGCTGGGAACCATAAATTCTATAGGGACCACCATCGCTGGCCCGTACATAAGAAGGAGAATAAAGAATTTGAAGGTTGCGGCCACAGGGTTCCAACTGTCGCCGACACGAACGTCGTCACCGAGGTTTTTCCCCTTTGATTTTACCTCCTGGTATGCGGGGGTGGCTTCCTCCTCTTTAATGCTTAGCATGTTACAAGATGGTGGGAAGAACTCGTAATCTTCCATCTGCCAATGAAAGAGGCCATTCATTGAATCTCCATCATCCCCGGAACATTCTTCCAACTCCAAAACCCCTTCGTCGTTGGGCTCCATTCTTCTTTGCCCTCCGTCTTCTCCCAATTGTTCTCCTTCGGATGCTGAGTTCGAAGATGCTAACTCCTCGCGCACCATTTGCGTGCGGAGGTCAATCACGTACTTCCTCCCAGCTTTCTCCACGGTGAGTGTGTTCCGCTTCCAGTTGTGGTTCACCTTCGCCGAGGTGAGCCACCCTCGTCCCAAAATAGCCTTGTACCCCTTTTTCTTTAGTGGGATCACCACAAAGTCGAGTACGAAGAGCTGTGTCCCAATCATCACGCGTTGAGCCATGAGGGTTCCGATGGGTTTGATGTCGTGCTGGTCCGCTCCCAACAAGTTGAAGGTTGGAGGCCACAGCGTGGGTTTCCCCAACTTTTTCCATGTCTCCTCCGAAAGTACATTTACTCCCGACCCACCATCTACAATGGTGTCTGTGAGAGTGGTGCCAAGGATACCCATCTCGACGACTGCCGGGTACCTCTCGTTGTTTACAGCAAGTATCATCGGGTCAATTGCAGACCCTCCGGGGATGTCTGTATGTGTGGTATTTGACTGCGTGGCCAAGTTCCCCAACAGTGTCATTCCCAAGTGAGGCATGGT
>MU225134.1:6105262-6130327 GCA_018584345.1 Thuja plicata
TCAGATACCTCCAGACCCTCGCCTTCACTTACTCCCTTCGGTAGTCCTTCGGCGCGTCTTCTGTATCTCTCCCTTCGCTCGGCTTGCTGTTGTGCGAGTACGGCTTTTCTATCGGCTTGTTCCTCCTTGAGTTCCTTTCTATTTTTATTCAATTGATTGGGCATGAATTCTTTGCTCACTTCTCCACAGGGCAATAATCAACACATCATTTTATTTTATTTTTCCTTCTCAAGTACGTCTAGGCAGCGGCGCCAAATGTTTACCCGCTGGGGTAACCTAGTTTACTGGTGCATAGATGTTGTACAGAAATACAAATACATAATATAGATCATAATTTTTATTAATCATCTGTAACTTCAGTACATTTACAATAGCATCTATCGGCATATATCTGAAGAGAAAGTACATCGCTTATATAAAACCCGAAGGGGTGTGACCAACCGTCACCACCGATTCCCAACCGCCGTCCGATAGTAACTAAGTACCGTCCGCTACACATAATACAACTAACACAACATAAAGTAATTACTACGGCTAACACTATTTTCCTATATAAATATTCCTTGTATTTTGGGGATAGTTGTAGTTTTCCCTTGTTGCATTCGTCAATTTTTGCAAACCTCTCTTTCAAGGAGAATTTGGTGGTACATAGGTTCTTAAATATAGCTGTATCAAGCAAAGCTCATGTAATATCAGACAACTTCATATAATATTATAATGTACTCCAACGCCATGAATATGGTAATGGGCAAGTTTTGTACTTATTTTGCGGTTCAAGGTTTGGACTTGAAGCTCCATTCTTCACTCTTCATTTGTCAAAGTCTTCAAAACTTCATATTTTCATGCTCAAATCAACCACGTAGTTGGATCCTTCAAGTTGACTTCTTTGGAAATTATCTTGATCATCGTTGTCTTGTTCAAACCAAATTCCCCAATTGAGCTTTCATCCACTCTTGATGAGGGAAACTTAAACTCCATTTTGGGCCTGCTATTGTCTGATCAGTCCTTGGACCTCTAGTTCAACCTTTCTAGGACTTACCTAAGTGTTGGACTTCTCACAACTCCACTCTTATCTTCTGATCTAGCTTGACCCCTAAGTGGGTGGAAGTTGTCCAAACTCATCCCATTGCCTAGGAGACTTTGAATTGCTACCAGCTAAGGCCAACTAAGACCACTACTCCTACTGCCAAAGGAAAAGAGGGGGTCCCCATTTGCAATGGGGCGATGGTGTGAAAACCTCACAACATCTAGCACCCACCCGAAAGAAATGTTCCAGAACATTTCAAGGATATAATCAGACTGGAACTTATAACCTTTGATCAATTCCTTTTCACCTATCAAACAAGGAGGAAATGCACTCAAAATGGAAGAAACCACGAATTGATCTAAGAGCCCTTATCCTCAATTACCCACGTGTGTGCAAGTGTATACATTCCCCACTTGACAAGACCATTGGAAGTTTCTTAAGATCCATTGTAGTTAGCTACATAGGACATCCATACCCCAAAAGCATCTTGGATGGAGCCTCGCTGCCAGTCAGGCTTCCATAGCCCCGACGAGGTTGTTGCTGTGATTTCACCATGGAGATTGCTCTAATTCTGGTAAATTTGCATTGAGTAGTACCTGTAGAGATGTCTGCACACCCAAAGCCAAAATGCCTTGAATTTTCCTTTTTTTTTTACTTTCTCAACTTTTAAATATCAAGGTCCAAGAGCCAAATTCATGATCAATGGGGAGCATACCCACTGCCCAAACCAACTCACTTCCCTATCATGAATTTTTTCCTTCTTTTGATACTACTTTTCATATTTCATTTTGGTCCATAAGCAATGAAGCTCATAATGGGTTTGGAGAAACCACCGTGGCGTTGAAGTAGGCGTAAGATCTTTTCACTAACTTCAACTTCTCCTCAAAGACTCCAATGACTCTGAGCAATTAAGTGAGTAAAATGTTGTAATCGAAAGACTTAGGTACTAAAAAACACAATGTATGACTCCAATCCAAATTTAGGACAAATTCTTTTCGAAAGATGTGGTTTTTAGGAACAATCTCCAATTCATGAGAACCTCATAGAGAGATATCCAAGAAATAAACCGAACAAATCTACTAGGAGAACACCAAAGTGTGCTTTGTATAATACATCGCCTTTCTCATAAATTGGGATCCCTCTAAACTAAACTAACCAAAGCAGGAACATCTAAACTAAACCAACTAAACCACTAAGCGACTAAACTACTTTAGTCAAATGACTCAAGGTAGATCTACGAACTAAAGCAACTGAAGCAATCTAGACTAACAACTAAACTTGAGCCACTAAAGAATATGGCCCAAGGCAAATTAACTACTCGGCTCGACAAAACAACTAAACTAAACAGACAAAAAGAAAACCTATCCTAACTTCTTGAACCAAATGGTTAAAGACAAACCTACTCTAACTATGTACAAGACGCTAAAAGGAACAACACTCAAAAGACATATGTACAGGATCTAACATGGTTTCTCAAAATGTTCAAGAGCAACAAGGCATCGATGATGGTTCTCAATATGGCAAACACATTCTTGTACTCCGAAAAAAATTTGGTCACCTCACACTCAAATTCAAGAAATTCATGTAACAATGAAATTAATAGTTGAGGTAATTCATATGGGCCATGGTCAATCCAAATGTAAGTTGTTTTTCCCAAATCTCCATAATCAAAATAATAACTTTCGTGACTTTCAAAATTAAAAGTAGGGAACGAAACAACCTGGTGTGCTTTGAGTAGAAGTTCTTGTTCAGATTCTTGTTGATCCTCGACAGCTTCAGGAGGTTGCAGTTGATGGTGTATCATCCCACTGGAATCGACATTGAACTCGTGAGAGAGGAATGTAGGATTTATTGTGAACTCAAGTCCATGGAATATCTCCTCTTCTTGCTTTTCCTTGCGTATCACAAACCATGCATCCTTGTGTCTCTTTGTTAGCATGTCTTCAAAAATCAAGGACTCTTTGATTATATGATCTTCAAATGGTTCTCCAAGGTTTTCTTCAAATGCAACATTAAATTGTAGCACCCCCTAATTGTTCTTCATTCTTTTCTTCCATGGGAGCAATTTGTTCATCATCTTGCACACTCTCTCCATGGGTGCTTGGAGTTTCTTCATCTGATTTGGGATTGCCAATTGTTTCTTCTTTTGGAACATCTTGCGATTCTTCATTTAAACCTTCCCAATGTGGCGTGTATGAGTACTCATCAAGCATTGTGTCTTCAAAAATTGAGGATTTCCTGATAGGTGGATCTTCAAGTATCCTCGTGAGTTGTTCACTGAATTGCATCTCAAGTGGCAATGCATATGGAGGTCGAAGTTGATGATGTATCATGCCCCTTGCAACAACTTGTCTGTCTTGAGATATCTTTGGCAATGCCTTCTTTTGTATTTCTTCTACGAGATCCTTTAGCATCAACTCAAAAAGGATTGTAGTGATGACATCCTGTAGTGCCTTGTCAAATTGTTCTTCATATTTGGATTCATTTGTGATAACTTAAAGTTCCTCATTCAATCTGTCAACTTGATTGTCTTCATCTCCAGGGATGCTTGGAACTTCTTGCAATTCACTTTAAAGAACTTCCTTTTGTATTGTGAATAATTCACCAAGGATTTCCTCTTCAACCTGTAGTTCAAATATTTCAAAAGATTGAGTTTCATTTGTTATTACTTCTCTTCCTTGAATGTATTCCACGACTTCCTTGATTTTCTTTTCAACCCCTTACTCTTGTGAAGTTATGCATGAAAGTTCATCCTCCACTCGATTATCTTGGTCGTTAAGTTCAAACATGCCACCTTCTTGCAAGTTGTTTTCTTCCTCATGGGATGAGGATGTAATATGCTCATCTTTTGGTGTCCAACTTGAGTGCTGAATGTTATCCTTGTTACCTTCCTTTGATGCCAAACTTATTCGTTCGAGGCATGCACTCCAAATTTTATCTGTACTTGGTTGCTCAAGATCGTACCATCCAATCTCTCGCTTGGTTTGCTTGATAATATCTCGGCATGGTTGACAAGTGAATTCTGAATGTGCCACATTGTGTAGTCTACACCAACAAGAGAGCAGCATACCTTCCACATATAATTTTTCCTCACTTTGTCCTTTCTTGATCATTTCTTTGAAATTATTTGCAAACATGTTAACTCTATCATTGGATTCAACAAACGGGATTGGTTTGAAGATATCCCAAAAGTACATCTTTCTTTGTAATATCAGCTCCACCCTTGATAGAAATGTAAAACAATTCAGTTCATTGTGTCTAGTTGTCCCATGAATCCTGCACTAGCCTGGTGATGCCAATTCAGACAAACTTTGTGGATGTAGTTGTGCATTCAAGGCCTCCCAAAATCGAGAAATGTCAACTTGATGAAAGCCTTGACCATGAAACTGTTGTTCATCCATTGAAAAACTTCTTTTTTTATTTATTTTTATTTTTTTTACTTTTCAAGTTTTTCACTTTTTTTTAGATTTTTCAACTTTTAAAGAGATCTCTCATATCTCAGATGTAGCTTTGAAAGCTCATACTTGTTGATAGTTCCACAAATAAACTTTGTTAATGCCCTCCTTCTAAGGCCAATTTTTGTTGATGTGAGTTTTATGCCACTACAACATGCAAAATTGAATACTTAGTATCCCAAATGAAACACGAAACCTCCAAATCTCTCTTGAATAAGGATGCTCATATGCTAAACAATGTATATGGATTGTGTGATCAAATGAGACAACCTCAAGGTTCCTTCTTATTGCGGATTTAACTCAGTTATAATGACGTGATATGCTGGTATCAGAAAGAGACTTAACGTTGTTCATCCAATGGATATCAACTACTTCTAACCAAACAAACTGCAAAGGGATAAGGGGTTTAGAAAGTTATTCTACTCCTAGGATGCTAGAAACCGTGAATGTTTTTGTGACTCTACTAGATTTAGTTTAGCCATCGACATCAACCAAGCTAATGCAATCTCCTAAGGTGAATATAAAATGTTCAAGCTATTACCATTCCATTAACACCATCAATGGATGCATATCAATGTGCAAGCAATAATCGAAGTAAAGCTCATTAAACTTCCAGTTGACCACGCAAGGGGAACTTACAATCAGCAAGCTGCTAGTGGTATGGACTAAGCGAGTCTCACAAAATTAATTCACAATTACTTTCATCCAACCAAACTACTTCTACTCAACATGAAATAAAATCTACTCTAAATGAGGAAATGTGGAAACCATGCAATATTCCAAAACAATACAAGTAACCCACCATGAAGACCAACAATGAATTATGAATTACTTTGATAGCATTATAGAAACAATTTTACAAGTCTCACTCTACTATACTCTATCTCTAATCTAATGAGTTACAAATGAGAAGGCCTTGGCCTTTTATAGTTGTTCAAATACGATGAATGACCAAGATTGATTCAAGTTCAGGGGCCAAGATTATGCCAACAAAGCCCTAATCTAACTAACAACTACAAGCATTTAATGCTTGACCAATTACAATGAAGCACCACCTTGTGGGCCAATAAGAAAATTACAATGCTTTTGAGAGCCACTGAGAAAATAGGTTAGGTAGAAGTATTATGTGGACTCCACATGTACACTTAGCATGATCTGATTGAATGAGCTTGGACACGTGCAACTGGAGCCTTCTGATTGGTTGAAGATGAATGGGCGCCACCTCAACATGTTTATCTTATAAACTTGATCATCTCCTTGGCAACGAGAAAAATTCTCTTAATACTCAACATTATCAAGCCTTCAATTGTGATGGCCCATATTCCCAAATTGCTTCATCTTCATTAGCTTTCTCGATCCTTTCTCATTTTGGCTTCTTGACCTTGATGTTTTGAAAGTATCATATAACTAGATTATTCCACTTGGTCCAATTGAACTTGTATTCCCAAAGGGAATTCAAGTTGATGATAATTCCTCTTTACTTGTAGACTCGTTCATTCTCTTGGTTTGTTGATCTCCACCTTGAATTTGCATCCTCACCTTATCCTTGATCTCGAACCCCCTTCTTGTGTGTCCTCCTTGGTGGATGACTCGTCATATGTAGATCCTTGCTTGAAGTCTTGGAGTTGATCTTGTTATTAGTCCACCTTGCAAAACAAAGGAGGCAATTGTATTAAGTTGGTAAAGTGATGATCATGGACAATATTAGAATATTATCAAGACAATTTCAGCATGATGTATAGATGAAAGAAACTTAACAGCAAACAATCATCATTTTTAATTTCCAACCTGATCTGTGTTCTGTTTTTTTTTAAATAACAAGGTTCACAGCCTTGGTTTAATTGGTGTTGTTAAGGTCTGAAACCTAGATGTTTCTTTCAAAATTGAACTGCTTCTATAAAAATCAGCAAGTCTTTAGAACAGGTATGCTCTGCTTGTCTTGAATTTCTTGTCTTGTGTTTGCTTTTGTGAGTTGAAATGATCATCCTTGCTCTTCTTATATAGGCCACCAAAGGCAAGGGTCATATCTCCTAACTAGGTTGACTTGCCTTGGGAGCATAAAATTATTTTTTATTTGGAATTTTCTTTCTCCTCACCCCCTAATACAAGCCGACTTGGGCTAAAATCAAGTTTTTATTGATAAAAAATCATTTTTAGCCTTTAAAATAATCGTTTTTCACCTTACGATTGACTTTGGAGGCGATTTTGTGGGTGAACCTGAGTTTTTAGCCCAAAAAGGGGGTGGCGGGATTTGAAGGTGCTTCGTCCACAAGTGGAAAAGACGGGGTTGGAATCCGACCCCTCCTTGTCCAAGCTTGGACAAGAGAGGCTTGGATTCCGATCCCTTCTTGTCCCTCCCTCGTTCGTAATTAACATGGGCTTGGACTTGAAGTTTTCACTTGCAATTTCATTTCAAATTCACTCTTCAACAATTTCACTTCAGAACTCATCTCTTGGTCAACAATTTCATTTTGATCTCCAAGTCTTGATCGATTTCATTCCAATTTGTAAGTCATGATCAGGGATTCTCTTTTCATCAAGGATCTGATTTTCGCATTTTGTTGGGGAGTTGATCCTTTCAGCCCTTTCAGATCTGTTTAAATTTAGGAGAAAACTGATTTCCAACCTTAAGTTCACCTGTTTTCATCGCCACCAAACTCAATAGAATGGAAATTTTCTCCCAATTAGGTGGTGGAGATTGTGATGTCTTCGTCCACAAGTGGACAAGAGGGGGTTGGAATCCGACCCCTCCCTATCCAAGCTTGGACAAGAGGGGGTCAGAATCTGACCCCTTTTTGTCCCTCCCTCGTTGTCAAGGTTTGGACTTGAAGCTCCATTCTCCACTCTTCATTCGTCAAAGTCTTCAAAACTTCATTTTTTCATGCTCAAATCAACCTCATAGTCGGATCCTTAAAGTTGACTTGTCCTTTGGCAATTATCTTGATCATCCTTGTCTTGGTTTCAAACCAAACTCCCCAATTGGGCTTTCATCCACTCTTGATGAGGGAAACTTAAACTCCATTTTGGGCCCGCTATTGTCTGATCAGACCTTGGACCTCTAGTTCAACCTTTCTAGGACTTGCCTAAGTGTCTTTTCACAACTCCACTCTTATTTGTTACGGTAAATCGTTGTTGTAGTTGTAGTTGTATTAAACAAAGGAGATGAAACCTCCTCATATAGATTTACAAAGATGATGTTTCTAAAAGAAACAATCGTGAATTAAAGATGAACATAGAAACTACCTAATAAACTAAAGATTAACTAAGATGACCATTAAAGAAACATTAAAATATTCTAATACCCTCCCCTTAATGGTCATCGTCTAACTGCTGTCTTTTGGTCACAAATTCATCTGGACACTCTGTCGTTGCTGAAACCCTCCCTGGATCTGCAAAATGTTAATGACCAAGAAGCCATCCAAAAAAACAGAGAAGGGTGTCCCTTCTTCAGAATGCTCTGCAACAAGAGACAAGAGCTTGCCACTGACTCTGCCTTTGAGACGAGTCTGCCACTAACCCTCCCAAAATCAGCAAAACATCTGACTAGAAATCATCACAAAATTCCAACCTGATGTTGGATAACAGAGCTGTCCTTCCCTGTATCCAGAGACATCGATAACAACTGCCACGATTTTGAGGAAAAACAACAAACCCTCCAAATTTTTGCAGAAGATTACGACTCCCCAAAAAAAACTGCAAAAAGTCACGATTTTTTAAGGAAAAAAACCAGAAAAACCAGACATGATTTTTGAGGTGAAAAATCGGTCAAAACCAAACAACAGATTTTAAGACATGGATCAAAGATTACAAAGCTTCGTTTTTTAGGAAAAAACAGTAAAACCCAACAGATAATTTTTGAGGAAGTCCGAAAAATTATTAAAACCCATTAGAAATTTTTCAAGGGAAAAAATTATAAAAACCCAACAAAATATTTTTAAAGGAAAAAATATTAAAACCCATCACATTTTTCGAGGGAAAAAATTATGAAAACCCAACAAAATATTTTTTAAGGAAAAATTATTAAAACCCACCAGATAATTTTGAAGAAAAAATTATAAACCCAACAGAGAAACCTTCACGCGGCAAAACAAGAGACTTCGCATGGTAAAACAACACATGCAAGCAACATGCAACAAACATCCAAGTACATGCAACTCTTGAAAATCAGACTTTTGCTCAAACAAAGAAATTGCAGGATCAAAACCCTCGACTAGGCTCGCGATTTTCAGCAAAAATCTTCAAAGATGAACCACAAATTTTTCCTAAAATACCTCCAACGATTTTTATTTTAAAAAATAGAAAAAAAAATTTCAGATCAAAAGAGGCTCAAATTTTTCTTAAAAAAATCGCCAAATTTTATGAAATCTCATCGATCCGCTCTGATACCATGTTATGGTAAATCGATATTGTTGTAGTTGTATTAAACAGAGGAGATGAAAGCTCCTTATATAGATTTACAAAGACGATGTTTCTAAAAGAAACAATCGTGAACTAAAGACGAAAGTAGAAACTACCTAATAAACTAAAGATTAACTAAGATGACCATTAAAGAAACATTATAATATTCTAATATTATCTTTTGAATTGGCCTGACCCCTAAGTGGGTGGAAGTTCTCCAAACTCATCCCACTCTCTGGGAGACTTTGAAATTGTTACCAAGGCCAACTAAGACCACTATTACTGCCAAAGCAAGGGGTCCCCATTTTCAATGGGGCGATGGTGTGAAAACCTCATGACAAAACCTTCTTTAGGAGTTTTTTTCAGGCTTCGAGGAGGGAAATGTGAATGACCCTTCTATCACTTTCGCATTTCCTTTTGTGATAGGAAAATTAATATCGATATAAGATATAATTTATTAATTACAATAAAGGATGGTAAATTTGGAATCTTGGTGACCTTGTGAAATTTACAGAGCAGCTGAGTCTTACTTTCAACTTAAGAGTAAAATAGATTGAGTTCTACAAAAATAATTGTGATGTAAACAGCTATTAAATACAAATTTGCTTTAGAGGAAACATAGAGATCTTAATAGGGAGAGGACTTTGACTTTGACCACAGAAGGATAGACAACCATGTTGAGAACATAAAGAGCTGATTGAAGCTACATCTTCCCTGGACCACTACCACATTTCCCTTCAAACAGTGTGAAGGCTGAGTATGGCCAAGGCTCAGCTGTGGAAGCAGAGGATGGCTGTGGAGATGGCGAGCAGGCACCAATTTGAGAATATCAATAAAGGGGCATGAAGCTTATAGACATGAATTTGGTTCCTGGTTCTTTATGAAGTAGGGAAATTGAAATGGCTATGTTGGTCAAAGAAAAAGAAGTTGAAGCAGGCAGAGGATGATAAATGGGACGCTGCCTATATTTCAGTAGCCACTGCAGAAGAGAAGGCAAGACAGACAGACATGGAGCTAGCTGGTTGTGGACTGTCCTATGTACTGGGCTTCTTCCCAGATGACTGATTTGTCCTATGTTTTGTTTTCTTGTACCAGTATGCTTGTGTCTAGGTGTTAAGCTATTATTGAGAGCAGTGCAGTTAAGGAACTTTTTAACAAAATGTAGTTAGGATTAAAGCAGCAATTTTGAATGGTTTTCCCCGGTTTTTTTTCTGAACTGTTTTGATTCTTTGAACCTAGTACACTCGGCCATTCTGAACTTCATTTTTCATATGAAGTAAAATTTTCAGGGCTCAGTAAAACCCCATTTGTCTAGTAAAAATGTTTGTAACAATTTATGAATTTTGTTGCTTATATCATTCATGTAATTTTCTTTAATGCACACTCAATGCAATTTTTATAATTGTTTCATGACAGGTTTCACATTCCATTAACTAAATTCTGAATCTTACAATGGACATCCAGGTTGAAGGCAAGTTATTCCATGGTGCAGAATATATGAAAATTTATCGAAGCAGGGAAGTTGGCCAGTCATATTTAACCTCCATTGGTACAACACTAGTAGCCATGATACATGCTATGTGGTTGATTTGCCAAATCAGGCCTGATGTGGTATGTAAACACTGGGAAGTCCTCAAATTAGATTTTAAACATTTGCTTCTCTTGTGCTTTTTGGTTTAATGATCTGAGAGAGTATCAGCCGTTCTTGCTACTTCTCATGCTCAATTTCAGAAACATATTCTCAGGCTGCAAAAGTTTGATTGGATAAGACTTTCAATGTCTCTGCAAAAAATGATGAATACATGGCACCTAAATGATCACTGTGCACAGTAAGAAATATCAGTATGTTGTGCTTTAACCCATGGGAAGGCTGAATAGTTGATTAAATAGTAAATTCTACATAAAAGATTAATTTCTAAATTCAGTATGTAAGTTAATTTATTGATTATATATTTTTTACAGCAGAATTATAATTATCTCATATTACATATATCTACAATCTTCATGTAAATTGGCATTGGCATGGCCTTCTGTCTTATTGTCAGATTTTCAGATTCTCTATTCTGTGGTATGAACTGTTTATTATTGTAAAAAATCTTTGTTACACATTCAGAATTATTTCATTTAGTGCCAAATACCTTGGCACATCATCGGGATATTAGTAAGAGTGCAGTTACGAGATTCTTAATGGGAAATTTCAACATTCTAAAAATTCCTTGGATGAAGTAGCCTTATAAATGCCTCTGAATGACAGATTATATTCTAGCTATCAGGAAACCAACTAGAAGCCCGAGTCAGAAACTTGAGCACAGAAATCATTGGAACTATTACCTAATTTATGAATTTTCAATTTTTGATGTAATATATTATATACATGTATATATGTCAGAATACTTATTCTGTAGATTCTTCAATTTCTAAATTATGTTGGGACACAATCTACACCTGCTTCTGCACCCAGACTACATATTAAAAGGACTATAAATACCAAAAATAAATAAGTTTATATGGAACAAGATAAGCAGAGCTGTCTCTGCACCTTGAAGTTCTTTGCCTCTGACTTGTTTTCACCCAATACTGAAAAATAATAATATAAGTTTTGTTCAAAGTGTGGTAATATTTCAGTATCTTTTGGATAGTCATTGAAGAATAGTTATGGGTATAGTTGTAATTACATGAACCATATACTTGTGTTGTTGAATATTTTGTACCATTTAAACTTGTGAAATAAATTATTGGTTAGAACTTTTGTTTGATAACTTTTCTTCCATGAAAAATTTGTACCCTCTCATTGTAATTTCACCCAAGGCAAATATTAGTTATCTCAATCTGGCATTCTTCCACCTATCATCTGTTGTATGTTCTGATTTTCTGTTGCAATATTCTGTAGTTTATTAAATTTACATGAATCTGATGTGTTCAGCCCATATGGTCCAATCAAAATTAAGAAATTCAGTGAGGCCTGAGATGGACCATGCTAGGCAAGGGTGGAGAACCTGGGAGCTTGTTCACCAGTGAGTTTGATCAGATCTGTGGAAACCAGTAGGACTCAGTCACTCAGCAGTGATGGTGGGATAGGTTTGGTGCTAAGTCCCAAATATTACGAGGATTGAATTTGTGGCTCTAACCAACTATACAATGCTTCAAGATGCAACGAGCACATATGGATGAGTAGATACACACTGTTGTCCTCAATTTTGTATTTACAAAATTGAACAACCCTACGCAATTTCTCATGAATTCGTCGCTAAAATTCTCCAAGTTAGGCATTCTTAATGATGTTTTGCGAAGACAATCAATTATCCCTTGAATTTTCCTAAGTCTTACATCCTACGGATGCCATTTTTGAGGGTTTCCGTTGAGTTTTACTTTGTCTCTCTTGCAAAGATGGGTTTTTCTTTTCTGATTGCAGGTACTCGATTTTTGGTAATCTTAAAGTCCTTGATTGATTTTTCTTGATTTTTTTGTTTGTTTTGGGTTTTGTTTTCATCCTAGGTCTATTGCTTTTTTAATTCTGCTTGTTTCGAGCTATCGTAGGCCTAATTCAGAGCTATATTCTAAGAGATAATAAAGAATTAAGCTACCTACAAGTGGGGTTTTTAAGCCCGACTGCAGGTCATTGTTCTTTGTTTAAAAGGCCTGCGATATGGAAACAAAAGTCCACCAAGGCCTCTTAAGTCATTAAGTTGGGCTTTTGTGAGTCATTACAACTTGTTTTGAGAAGCATTCACTTGTAATGGAGAGATAAAAGTCCACCGTTGCATTTGAAATAACATTTTCAAAGGGAAATTAATCATTTTAATGAGAATGTTATACATGTAAGTGGGCTTTTTAAGCCTGATTACATGACTTCTACATAACAAAAAATGCTTGCAGAGATGCATATAAAACCTACCTATGCTCTTAAGATGTTTTTCAAGTTGATTCCAAGTGTTTTAAGGAAAAATACATGTAGACGGGCTTTTAAAGCCCGACTACATATATTGATTACAACTTAAAAACATTTCCAATACTCCTTGTAACTCGAAATAAAAAACCCGACCATGCATTTGAAAGGGAGAATAATTGTTTTAAATGAATCGAGCATGTAGTCAGGCTTAAAAAGCTCGACTATGTTATTCTTTCATGTTTTAAAACTTTTAAACATACGTCGTGGTTTAAAAAGCCCATCGGTATGTAAAGTGTTGTGTTTTTTTAATAAACAAGAGGCATTTTTTACTTGCAGTCACAATTAAGAACCCCATGTATAAAAACCCAGTCTTAAGCATTTGCAGCGATTTTTAAGTGAAAAAATTGCTTCCAGCTCTTGCAACGTTAGTTTAAAAGCCCGTCTAGGGCATTTACTCATGTTTTTGCAAAGAGTAAAAGCATTTCCATGATGCAATGTCGTTTTTAAAGCCCGTCTAGGGAAAATACAAGTGATTTTTGAAAGAGAAAGCTCATTTCAAGTTGCAGCGTTGCTTGTAAAGCCCGATATAGGGCATGAGATGCAAGTTTTAAACATTTCAACACTTGTAATGCTGCATACAAACCACGTATTCCTCCTTAGGCGCTGTTTTTTGAAACCATTGCAAGTCAGCTTGCATTACACAATTTAATTCCCGTTTTTGGTGTTTGAATGAGTCTTGGAAGTTCCTATTTTCTTGCATTTTGGTTCTCATACTTGGCCATTTGTCAAGAAGCTATCATGGACTGAATATGCATTGATTATTGAGAGGATTTGGTCAAGTTTTGATTGTCTATATAGCCATGATTTGTAGATCTTTTCCTAAGTTTTGGATTAGCGATTTTGGGGTTTCTTTCGAAGTTTGTGCAAGTTGTTTTTGTTTGGTTGCTGATTCAAAAGAGGATTCTTGGCTTTGAAAGTTTGAAGAGTATTGTTTTCAAAACAATACATGTTCTTCCCCAAAATGATGCAAGTTGAAATGCAAGGTTTTCCCCCCACTTGCAAACGGAATTAAAAACCCCGTTTGTAAGTTTATTTTGCTGAAAAGAGCTAAGTTTTTCCCTTACCTGCAAGAGGACTTTAAAACCCCACTTGCAAGTGTCTTCCAAGCACAAAATGAAGTCTCTTTCTAACCTGCAAGTGGGCTTTAAAAAACCATTTGTAGGTAGCAAACCTTTCCAAAATGACTTGTAATTGGATTTAAAAACCCCACTTATGAGTAAGAAGTAACTCCACTTGTGTATATACGTTCTTGCATCTCATTTCTATACCAGATATGTGCATTTCATCCACCTGCAGTGCTCAAGAAAAAACCCCGTAATTCATCATTTTCCCCATTTTAAAAGATGATTCCTTCCATTTTCCCACAAGGTTTGATTGTCCAACATGCATAGCTCCAGATTTGCAAAGTTCTAGCTTGGAAGAAAGACCCACGACTTCTCTTGTTTGCCCGTATGATCTACCTAATCAGCAGATCATGGCATTGGTCTTATTTTGCAAACAAATTTCAAGACTTAAGAGTGACGAGGCAAGAACGATAACATGATGGATTCATACAGAGGAAGGAATGAGTGATGGAATGATTGCGGGCATAGAATGCTTTCAAGACAGAGATGGAAAGAAACGTTGGAAGGATGCTTTTCCAATAAAGGCTTTTGTGATGCAAAATGATCCAAAATGCAGGGTCCCGTTCCAAGATGTTTCCACCAAACCTGAACACATCAATCATGGAGCATCTTGTAGCAGCATGAAGACCGACAAAGGATGATGTAGTAGATGTTGTGTCTTGTTAGACACTTAGTTTATTTTCATCATGCATTTTGTAAATTTGTTATTGACAAATTACATGTAATTGGGAACAGGTTGTAATTACAGGGGGATTTTCACCAGTAAAGTGATTGCATGTAATCCAACTGTAGGTCAAGTTAGTTAGGACCTGCAGTTTGAATAAATCAAAGTTAGTTAGGGAATTAGTTAAAGTTTGTTGGGTTTCTCCCACCTTTCTCTCTTAGTCCCTCACCTATATATAGGAGGGAGCCTCATTGTAATTTTTATCTTTTGGCAATGCAAGAATTCTTTGTCAGTTTGTGTATGCACTCTAAGACTTTGAGTTTGGATGTAAATTAAATTGCTTTCAATAAAAGAGGCAACTTGCTTCAAACTTTGTGTTGATTCAAGGTGTCGTGTGATGACATTTTCTGGATATTGATTGTGAGTTTTGTGCTTTCGCTCAAGAGGGATTTGAACCCAATCTTGCAGACTTTGAGCTGCATATTGCGTTTAGAGTTATAATTTGGTTTTAGGTTTGATCTTGGAGACTTTGGGCTGTTTATCAAATCTGAGATTAATATAGGACACTCAAGCAAGGGAATAGCTTGTAGACTTTGTGCTGCTTCGTTTTCTTCGCTTGTGCACGCAAGGTGAAATACGTGTTGAAGACTTTGTGCTGCACATGTGTTTCATCCTTGTTCTCAAAATCTCATAAGGAGCCACGGAAAGACTTTGAGCTTTCATGAGTTTCTTGGTTACATAAAGTGTTGGTACACTGAAGATTATTCTTATGTCTAATCTTCTATTTATCGGAATTATTGCTCCAACAGATACTTTGTAAATGAGTTACACTATTGCTTTAAGATTGTATTGTAATAGGAACAACTATTCTGAAATAAGAGAATAGGATGAATGTCCCGCCCTGATTTAGCTTAGTGTAAATAAGTAGTTAAGCATTTTGTTGATTCCAGTAGCAATAAGAGGGGGGAGTCTTCCCTGAGAAGTAGGAGAGACTGTGTCCACATGTTGTGGTTGGAACCACTGTTTTGCAATTGATCCTTAGAACTGTCGGTTGCAAAACCTCCACAGTTTTGTAAGTTGTGGTCACAGTGACTTACAAAATTGCCACCCAACACACACCAAGAGGCGCAATAGGTTGTTGATGCAAAGGTTGAAATGATCTTGTTTATGTTCATTACATCACTTCCATCACAAGCAAATTCTGCATAGTGACTAATCTCTCACCACTCTAGAGGAGGCTGATTCATAGATATATTGGGTCTTTTGAGGATCCCATCTTCAATGTGGATGACCTTGCATGAGTGGATCAAGTAGATCTAGAAACAAAGGCAGTATCCATGGTAGAGGAGGATATAGTACAAGCAAACTCTTTGGATGTTGGTGTAACTGATACATAGATAGATATCATGGCTGCATTGTTATCAAGAACCCTGCCTTAAACACCCACAAAGGACTTCCTTTGTAGCTACAGATGTTGGAATGAATGGTGTAGGCTCATAATCCATGAGTTTTGAATACACTTGACAATATTTGTATTATGATATAATAAAAACAAATTGTTTCCTTCAGCTAAAAGCTGCTTTTGTATTTGTGTGATTGATGTATATTTCCATGTGGTCAAAATGGCTCTATTTGACTAGTTTATCGCGTCTTTAAAGTTTGTTTATTGGAAAGTGCATAATAAAAGCTTTACGTCCTAAAAAATCTCTCTATTTCATGGTTTTTTTCAATTTGGCAAGTCTTGGCTGAATCTGAGTTTGAGTCCAAGTCTTCTAACCATGGTTTAAATGTTTTCACAGAAAAAAAAACATCAAAACTGTGGTAGGAACTGGTTGCTATTGAGAACTTGGTCCCTTTTCTCTACTTGAACATATTAAAACAATTTCTCTTAACATAATTGTTGATGAGGTAGTAAGCAACCTTGGATTGAAGCTTAATTTGCCTTGTTATGTGGCAGATATTGTGCAATGGTCCAGGAACTTGCATCCCTTTATGCTTAGCCGGATTCTGTTTGAAGGTAGCTAACTTCTAGATTTGGTTTTCTGTGGTTATCACGGTAGTATGCGTACATTCCATAAATCAAACGCTCTCATCTTCCTTGAGTTTGTATTGGTTTACTTACAAGAATGGCTTTTTTAGTGATTGTTGCCTGGGGAACTCTATGATTTAATTAATTCTCTTTTTTGATAACAGGTCATTGGTATAAAATGGGTAATGATATTCTACGTTGAAAGCATTGCAAGAGTAAAAAAGTTGTCTCTGAGTGGCTGGCTATTATACAAGCTACATTTTGCTGATCAGTTATTTGTCCAATGGCCACAACTGAAGCAAAAATATCCCAAAGCTCACTATGTGGGACGACTAATGTAGTTTACAATTTCCTTTTGTGATTGACAGGGAAAGGAGGGATGGAACTGATTGGTATAATCTTCTTTTTTTGACACGGAAGGCCACCATAGTGCTTGTCAACTTATTTTCCAACTCCAAAAGCTACTATGTTACAATGTTTCTATTCTTGAAACTGTGCGTTTTGAAAGCTGGTCCTCTGGTGCTGAATCTTGGGTTTTCTCTATTTTGATCCTATGATGAATATATAGGGTTATAAGAGACCTTTTCAGGACTATGCTTTACCAGTTGTGGTTCATATAAGGTTCAAAGTTCAAACCAAGGTGTAATTGCAAGAAAACAATATGAATATACTTGAAATAGTAATGAACTCAACTGGGAAATCTGAGTGGAGCAGAAACAGAATTTTATCTTTACTCCTAGGTTATAATTGCTTTGCAGAAGGTTGCTAGCTTGAGATAATTTTGAAAATACTGGTGAACCCTGTGTAGCTAAATGATGGTTTCCTGCTTTAATACCGACGAAATTGTTCTGATTCATTTACGTTATTTAATACAATGGCAACCTATTGACCATTTTGGAGTTGATGAATCTGGGTATATTTATTAATTGACGAGAGGTCTTCTCCTAAGATGCAGTTTACTGTGTTTCCACTTGCATCACTGCAGCCTGTACGCTTGATTGAACAACTTGACTCTCTTTCACCTCTGGGACCTGGTCCTTACATACTTCTTTATCAAGTTTGCAAGGTGCAACTTGGATATTGTTTGTACTGATAACTGTGTTGTATCATATACACCTGTAATTAGATTATTAAGATTGAAATTCGTAATCAAGCAGTGACCATTAGAAGCTGACTAAAAATACTAGTTGAAAAAAATTCTAAATCCAGTATTCATCATTGAAAATGCAAAATATCTGAAACATTACAGGATTTTTGGGAGGATGTGTCTCTCCATATGTGTGTCCACACATCCAAATTCTGGACTCCAGGACTCCATATCATATTGGATTTGGTGCTAAAATATTTTACTCTGGTCTATTCAGTCATTATATCTTTAAATGTCTATTTTATTCTTGGATATGTAAGTTTTCAAAAGCTATGGTTATCGACTGTTAATTTGTCTATAAATTTTTGTTATATTCAGACTAATGCAATTCAGTGTAACTCAATTAATTTGTGACTTTATTAGCCTAATGATTTGAACAAGTTTCATCAGTCCATGTCATTAAATAACAATTTTCTTTTAAATTCCTTTTATGGAAGGATCAAAATGTGCAAACATTTTTAACTGTAAAAGATGATGTATCTATGGCTGTCAAAATGGGAACCTGAATTGAGTGTCATCCATTCTGAAGATATCCTATAATTCACTAAATGGACTGACCATATTTTGCACACAATGACTAAATTTTTTATAATTACTAATTGATTTATGGATGTTGTTTTCGATATGGATTTCCTGTCATGGTCTTTGGATTGAGCGTATTGTCAGTTTACTAGTGGTTCTTTCTTTTGTCTATCTGAAGTTTTAAAAATTTAGTCATAAATTCTGGCGGGTTATTTTGTTCATGTATATGGATGATGCTGCTTAAACAGACTAGTTTTGAAAGGCATAGATTTTCCAGCAGTTCTGGGATGAAGGATTGTTGGTGATTAGGTTTATATCTTGTTTTCTATTTTCAATTTCACTGCTCATGGGAAAAATTCTGAGTCAGGTACAGTGGGCAATAGAAGTACTACCATTTGAGTGTTTCGATTGTGACGCGGAGATTATTTTTGTCAAATTGGTTGGTCTAGGAGGTATGGATGCGCTTCATTCTCATCATGCTTTCCTTGAAAATATCTACTTATTGTTTGTAGCCCGTCCCCCTGTTTAATGCGCAATTTATGCTGCCAATCATTCTTCCCCGGAGCTCATCCCTTTAATTACCATCAGATTTATTTCGCTACTTTATTAACAGTGATTTTGCTCGTGCTCATAAATTCATGTTTTTCCTTTTTCAAGTTACATTCAGGAAAGCAAGCTGAACGCACTTTGATCTTCTTGTGTTGCTTTTCTCGTTTGCCTATTTGATTGCGATCTTTCAAGTGAGGTGAATGATCCACGTTCCTAATTTTGTTTTACCTATTTTCGTTATGTATAGAGCTGCACTATAAAATTCCCACTGACATTTAATACCCACCCGTGTTTCCTGAAGTTTTTCATTATCTTGTATTCATTTTGTTCCTTTTTTTGTGTATCTCGTGCATTTTCTTCTTGTTTTGTTTAGAATGAGTTAAAAGAGTTAATCCTACTGAGTTCTACTGTTAGAAGAACAATGTATATGGAAATGGATTTGTTTTATAGGTCATAATATCAGGTGATCTGTTTTCAAGTCAACATCTTGGTTGTTAGCATATGGGTCTGTAAGAGGCACCTAACTCAAACTGTATTACAAAAAAGGCTTCATACCTGGATTCTTTTATACTCCATTATATCAGGTGATCTACTTTTGGGTCAGCAGATGGCTTTTAGCATATGGGACTACCCTGTGCTCCATGCAAGAGGCACCTAACTTAAAGCAAGGATAAAGACAATGATGATGTGTAGTTTCTCATATTAGATGATAAACTTAGAACTTGCCACTCTGAATCATACAATGAAGATTATATTTCATACAAGAAAGCAAATCTTGTTAAAAGGTCCTATTTTTAAACTAAACATAAAATTATGAATTTGTTTAAACACAAAAAAAAGCTTCATAGAACAAGAAAAGAATATCTCTGCTTTGTTACAATAGACAAAAGAAGTAAAATTTGAAGTGAATGAATTTACTTATTTTTTAATAATTCAAAAGATCTTGTCATAACATTTCTTTTTCCTTATTGAAAGCAAAATATTGGCTTGAAAATGAGAGTATGGAAAACACATTTACATGATTTTTAAAGAAAAGTAGAACAAAAATTTATAAAACAAAGCTTTATGTGCATCATAAAGTTGCACCTCAAGCTCTCTAAAAATGGATTTGCACCTTAATTTTAGCCACTTTGGAAACATCTAGCCAACCAACTAAAACCTAAATCATATCTAAGGACTCTTTTTTAAAAAAAACTCCAATGCATAATTAAGTTTTAGTTGGCTGCAGTGGCTGCATGGACACGGGTGCGCAGGAATGGGTGCGGGTGTAGGGGAGGGCTTGCTTGCCTTGCACATTGCAAGAGTGCAGATGCTTCAGATGATGAAGTGGACAGTGGAGGCGAGGATGGTGACTCTGTACATGACAACCCTTTTGAGGACGATGGTGTGGAGTACTGTGAATCTGGTGTAGGAGCACATGGGCGGACAGGCGATCAACACCCCCAAAAAAAACATTGTCGGTTTCTTTTCCCAGTTTTGGTTTTGTTGGCGTTTCTCTATACGCTCTCGCAATGGAAGCAGTCATACAATGCCAATGCACGCTATCAGTCTATTCTTCTACAAGCAAAGTCTTTACAAGAGCTTGCGCTTGGTAAAGCTCTGTGATTGGTCTCTCAAGTGCACATTTTGCGATTTAAGCTTATACAAGTTTGTTCATCCATTTGAAAGTGGCAACTTGTGCTAGGGAAGCGGCACAAGAATGCAAAATTATTTTAGAAGCAGCTAAACCTGCTCTGCCTTATGGTCTGCCTGAAACCTCTGAAGTTGATTTGGAAGTAAAGAGAGGAACCGTAGGCAGGGCATGTAAATTGATTGGCAGAATGCCTCAAGAAACGATGCAATGATTGCAGGTACGCGCAAAATGGGTTTGAACGAAAGGCTTTCGACACTTTCAAGCAAATGAATTGGCAGACATAAAACCAATTACGCAACCTTTGCCAACGTCCTCCTAACCTGTGCAAAATGGGAGCTTCGAAACAGGGAATGGACATCCATCAATCATTCGTTGCTACTACATAGCGGATATGTATATTGCAAAATGAATTTGTTGAAACGGCTGTAGAAACCTTCAAACAAATGTATCTGGCAGGGGTTTTTAGCTTCCAACGTAGACAAAGAGACATCGAAAGGTAAGAAAGAGATGGAGGTTTTAGCGGCGGCTTTGTCTTAAACCGAGAATTGGGGAAGTTTGGTTGGTGAACAAAGAAAGCAAAGGGAGGGAGAATCGACCAAATTGCAGACCGAACGGAAAGGAATGAGGAAGGTCATCGATCCTTTGACAACAACAATGACTGAATGCAAATTATGAAAAGGTATATAAATTAGTTAAAAAGACGAGAGGTATCGAGGAGGAGCTACGTAGTGGGTTAGCCAGAGAACAGTGGAGTTGGGGTATCGGCCCAATAAGCTAAGAATTGGGTTCGACCTGAGATGAAGAGTGAAATCAATGAGATTTAGAGAGTTGCAGAGTGTAGTTGTGAAGGGAGGGCTTGTGCAGTGAAAGAGAGAGGCCAATGAAAATGCCATATTTGTATTGATATGTTATGCAGAGTTTGATTTATGTTTGTAAAACAAAATTTTGATGCAAATAATATTGTTTTTATGGGCTGCAATCGAAATGTTTCACTGAGAATTGAGGGCCTCTATTTAGTTGTGTTTGGAGTTTTGAAGTTGACTGTGGAGGGGAGTACTAATACCAGTTTATACGGAATGTTTCATCATATCAACATGGCAAGCCCCATACATGAAGGCCAAATGTTTTATCATATCAACATGGCAAGCCTCATACATGAAGGCCAACATACAGAAAACATACCAGTTACATACAGGGATGATACAAAACTTTCAAAATACAAAAAATAAAGTCCCCTAGTAGATCAGAAATCGTTCTCTACGAGCAAGCCAGGCAATCCATCCAAAATGGCCTTCATTCCACGCTAACACTTTGTCGTTTTGAGTCTGCACAGATCCCCATGGTTGCTAAGGGATAACATTTGGAGGTAAAACAGCCACTGGTGCAGCATGTACTGGCTTGCCTTTTTCCAAAGCTGCCTTCTCCAACATGTCATGTAGCTGATTCTTCATCTGGTTCAGTGCTTGCTCAAATGGGATGCTCTTTGTATGTTGTTGGACTGTAGTGTAACTGTATGCCAACTCATTCTTTGACATCTTGACTTCCCCATCTTCTAACAATTTAATAAACTTCTTTTCATCTATTTTCATGATGGCTGTCACCTGCGAGGAAATGTTAAACTATATGAGTCTCTGAAGAGACTCAGTAAGGTTTCGAATTATACCTTTGAAAATATCTTCTTTTCTCATTTTCCAAATAGACTACAACTCTTCAATAGAAAGAACAAACCAAAATAAATTATGGGAGACTCAATAATGTTTCGAATTATACCTTTAAAAATGTCTTCATTTCTCATTTTCCAAATAGACCACAACACTTAAATAGAAAGAACAAACCAAAATAAATTACGGGAGACTCAATAATGTTTCGAATTATACCTTTAAAAATGTCTTCATTTCTCATTTTCCAAATAGACCACAACACTTCAACAAAAAGAACAAACCAAAATAAATTACCACAGACTCACTAAGGTTTCGAATTATACCTTTGAAAATGTCTTCATTTCTCATTTTCCAAATAGACCACAACATTTCAACACAAAGAACAAACCAAAATAAATTACTGCAGTTATTCAATCCCAAGAACTTACCGGTTAAAATGTTTAAAAGACTGGAATTATGGTGCAAAGAAAGACCATAGGTCCCCCAAACCTCTCAGCAAAAAGTCAGACAAAGAAGATGTGGGGAATAGATTTAACAACTCAATATATTCGTACCTCTAATGCAATTACCTATCTAACAAACAATAACAAACCATGTGATATATTAATAATATTAAGTTGTTTATTAACAACTTAATATTATAACACTAAATTATTCTATGCACTCTATTTTTCCTAATACCTAGATGTGAATTGTAATTCCCAACAAGTACCTTCTTGTATAAGAATCTACTGATTTCTCCCCTTTTGAGGATGAAGAGGATGACTTCTCATGGCTTGAGGTGTGGGATAAGATCCTTTAGAGGTGTGATTTGGTTGATTCTGATGGTGAAGAGGATTCATTCAAGGAGATGCGGAAGGATGTGTAGGTAGAGGAAGCTTTATCAAGGGCACGAGTTTTCAACTAGACCCGTTCCTTTTGGATCCGAATCACATGACTCAGAGCTTACCCTAAAGAGGGGGGTTTATGTTCCCACTCCAAAAATAAATCCTAAAGAGTTAGGTGAAAGCTTTTCCTGTGACCCTTGTTGCTACTCCTATTTGCACTTCTAAGGTTATTGAGGATCACACCTAAGATGATGTGAGTGATCCTTGTTGGCATCCCATTAAAGCTTGTGTTGAGGTTGGTGGTTTTGTTGGCGATGGTGATTGCCTTTAGGGTTATTCTAATGGGTGCAAGCTTGCTACTTCTGTTGTGCAGGGTGAGAGTGTGGGTAGAGTTTGTAACAAGGTTGTTTGGTCGATGGAGAGGGTGTTTGCACAAGGGGTTGTTGCCCTTCTTTAGATGAGAGTGTGACTATAAATATGTTATTGTGCCACCTACAAGTGAAGTTTGATGGTGAATCTGATCTAGTTGTCTTTATTAAGCTTGTGTCATATGGAAAGATCACTATCCTTGATCCTCTTTCTGTTAAGGCAACTGCTTGGCTTAGGAACTTGCTCATTCGAAGATTTTTCCACCATTGATGTTGTTAGAAGGTGGTTGATTAGGAGATGGAACCTAAGAGGTCAAATCAAGGTTTGCATCTATGTTAATTTTTTCCTTACCCTTATTTCTCTTTCTTGACGATTACTCTAGGACTTTTTGATGGTCCTTGGTTTTTGGGGTTTCTAGGGAAGAATGGTCTTTACCTCAAAAAGAGGTCTTAATTGGGTTTTAATTAATCCTATAAAAGTGAGGATTCCATCATGTTTCCTATGTGCGTTATATTATTAGACTTGTCTTTGGAATATTGGGATGAGGAAGTTTTTAATGCTTATAGAAAACACTTTTCAACAATAGTTCAATGCTAATTTGGTCACAAATTTCAAGAAGTGCTTGCATTTTCTTATTTTTGTGTGCTTGCAAAGAAAATCAAGGAGCTCCCACCTCAGGTTACCCTTTCTTCCAATTATAGTGTTTGTGTGCAATAGATAAAAATTAAACTCTTCTACATTTTGCCACTATTGTTTTAAGATGGGTCATTTTTTTGCTAGTTGCCCTAGCAACAAAACACTCCATTTTATTTGGAAGGGAAAGGAACAAACTCCGATCATTGTTGAGGAATGCATTACAACCATGGATGTGCAAAAAGTTGAATGTAGGGGGAAAGCCCCTATTGACTAAATGGAGATGGATACCTCTCTCAAGGATACTCGGTTTTTTAAACTCTTTTGTGAGCTTATGTACACTCTATGTGCCAAAAAAAAGAAGTTTAGAGCTTGAAACTAGTGCACTATGAAACATGATTCACCGAGGCAATTTGGTTTCAAACCACCCTAAATTAGGGTTGTTTGTTTGTATGTTGTTGAGTCTTTTACTTATGCTTTAGTTGTTTCGCTTAATTGTCATTTGTAATTATGTTTTTCTTATTGTGTATTCTCTCTTTTACAATGGTCTAGACCCTTTTAAAATCATTGTTTACCTAATAAAAAACATAGAATCATATTCATGCAAAATAAGCTACAAATAAAATCACATTTTGAAATCATTCAAGAAAGGATGTGCATTTCTTTGTTTAATTTTGTGCATAGATTCTTGTGAAGGTTATGGTCATTGGAAGCAACCCTTGCAATTGCTACATCTTATAAAAATCCACTTTCAATTATGCTTTGATGGATATCTCTTGTCTTCCAAAGTTCCAATTTGAGTCCTTGCACATGAATTGTTTTGCAGCTTACACACTTGGAAATTTGAGCCACTTTAGTGAATGACATAGGATATACTCCAAGGAACTTCAAATCTTATCCACACAATACAAGCTACAATGAATTAACTACATTTTGTAATCATTCAAGCTAGAATTTTGTTAGGAATAAGGTGTCTCAACCTTGGATAATTCCTATTCTTATTATTTGTTTTGTAAAATGTATTTCTTGCAAATAATGTAATTAAGTGTGAGTGTACATGTCTAGTTGGCATGTTGAT
>MU225134.1:6166360-6176904 GCA_018584345.1 Thuja plicata
ATCCATATCCTAGCTTCATTCATCAACTATGTCAACAAGGAGATACAAAATCCATAAACGTGCATAAGTCTTCATTGATTCAGATTATGTGTAAGGTAGTAAAGGTTTTGGATGAGGTAGAAGTGTCAAACATCCATAAATTCAAGCAAGAAATAAAGTTCATGGATTGTCGAACATAAGGATAGCTATAAACTTGAAATGGTGACTAGGTTTTACAAACCCTTGAAGGCTTTAATGAACTCAAATATGACAATGTTTCCCCCAACAACCCAAGGTGACATGAATGATGTTTATAGGTTGAATTCAAAGATATTAAATATATTTCAAGGTCATTTTCAACCCCTAAGACACCCAACTCCCAATCTTCTCCTAAACTGCTAGAGACCTAATTGTCCAGCCTTGTAGCCCTGCAACGACTGAAAACAATTTATAACTCTTAACTTCTCCAAAGCATCAAAGGAATTTTTTTTTGTTTTATATACCCTGTATCCCTTTCTTCAAAATATGAAAAGAATTCAATAGGTTTCTTTGGACCTTATACTTTTGTCTACCCATTGTGGCTTCAAAAGTGCACAAAATGACTCCAATTATAAAAAAAACTATATAATTCCTTTTCTCTTATGACCCCAAATCCTCAACAGTGTTTTATTATGTCATCCAATGACTAAATTCCTAAGGAATTAGACTCACACCTCCTGGAACCCCAAAAGCCCCAAATTTGACTCCTCAAATCCTTATTTCTAGGGCTTTCACAATGTCCTATTTCTAACCACTCCTAGGAACAATAGGTACTTGATTAACCATTAGAAAAACATGATAGGACATCCAAAATCATACAATACACCCCTCACTTTACTAGATCATCCGCTGCTATACCTATACCATCAAATTCAATGCAATTTCTTTGTTTGCTAATTGTGATCACTATTTTCCTCTATCTCATCTGCATATGCATGGTTATAGACTATGATACAAGGTTAAATTAACCTCATTCCATGTATCCTATTCCTTTTAGTCCATGGAATGGTTAGTATTCATGAAATGAAATCAAACAATTAAAGAAATCTGTGCAGAACAGTGTTATAACGCTGCATTTAAAGGAACAGTCATACTAAGTGACTCTCAAAACATTAAGAAATGTTCAATGTTACCTTCGAATGTATATTGGATCCTTTGTATACTCTTACCAAGCAAAATTCGCATGAATCCCCACATACAAATGACCAAATGAAAAGAAATGCAGTCTTTATTGAATTTTCCAGTCATTGTCCATACAGATCCAGGCTTCTCTGCCTTTCAATAAACTTCCTCATAAAATATATAAACTTCCTATAACCATATCAACCAACTTTGGATGTTGAGTTGAATAGTTAAGGCTTAAAACATAACGAAACACTACTTTCCCTCTAAACTCTTATGTAGTCGTTACTTTTTAAATATTTAAATTTTAAACTATGAAAAATGACTTTATTGGATGCCAAACTCCAACCTAATGACTTCTAATGCCCTAAACTTGTTCAATGACCTATTCTAGACTCTTAGGAAACAATTTTATGCTTGGACACTATTGGTCCACTTACAAGAAAGATTTTAGTCCTTTAAGGACATTGCAGACTTATTTAATGCATTACATCAATTGAGAGCATTACAATAATTGAGAGTCATTATAGGCTCTAAGACCTTCCAATTGATCTTCTGACTTTGATGGGGCCTTCCCTTCCTCCATTCTTCATTGAATGTCTTCATACCTTGATTGATGATCCTTGGTGCTCCTGTACCATACTCCCCTCCTCCAAGGAAACTCTTGTCCCAAGAGTTAGGCTTATTGGTCCTCCTTACTGTCCTGGGATCAATTTGAAACTTAGGAATCAAAAATTCCACCAATGTAGCCTTCTTTCTCACACCCTTCCAACCTGAATTCTTACACAAATCATTAGAAGAAAAGTGTCCATGGGCTGACTATCTTTGTGGTTGACAGTGTTGTCTTGACAATGCTTGCACTTGTGACTCCTTGTGTGAGTCATGTGGACCCTGCCTACTACCAATCTCATCACCATTCTTTGGTTTTCCAATGGGACACTTCACTATCCCAATCAGCACAAAATTGTGTTCAATTAGTCCTCTCTTCTTTGGACTATCTAGTCCTTCCCAAATCTGCAACTTATCCATCCCATTCCAACTAGTATCATACTGATTTTTACTTTGCTTTGCCATATCAATCCTCTGTCCAAAACACATCACTATATTTTCCCTTTCATGAATTTCTAAGGGTTGCATTTTGTATGTGATTAGGTTGAAGGAAGGCACTATAAATAATGTAAGGAAGTAATTTAAGGATGCAAAAAAGTTGGCAAGCCAAAGAAAGAGTAAGGTTTGACATATCCCAGGGGTCGCAGTTTTTGCTAATATAATAGTTTTAAACCCTTGAGTATTAAAGTATATTTAATGTACAATAAGATGCTTTTGATATGGTCCTGATAAGGGTTATTGTCATTAGTGACATGACTTTCCCTCAATGTTCCTCACCCTAGGAACATAAGCAAAATACTTTAATAGGTAGTTTAAATATCAAAATCTTAGTGCAACAAAATTCAAAACAGTTGAGCATTTCCACATAATAAAACCTTCTGGAACACATTACCTACTATGCAATTCCCATGAAATTGACTTATGAAATATTTTGGAGTACATGGAAAATCCCATATGCCTCCAATAAATAATATATAGATCAATTCTCTACTGGATAAACTCTACAAGACAGAAAATTTCACTATCATAATAGCCACAAGAGGTTGTGGAGAAAGTTACAAGTACATAGAGGTTCACATCCATGGATTACAAGAACAACTAAGCAATGATTGACAATTTCATTCAATATTGAAATTAGTGAGCAAGCAGAGGTATACTTCCATATTTGGAAACAAAAGCTAAAGGCTTTGGAGGGCCATGTCTTTATGTTTTAAATGACCCACAAGTTTCTTTTCAAAATACTTGTGTACATTGATCTAGATGATTTGTCTTTGAACAAGTAGTAAAATGATTTTTTAATGGTATTAATTTTATTGGTGTGGTGTAGAATCTTGAATCTTGAATTCTATATAGAATCTTGGTGTGGTGTTAAAATCTTGCTTGTTCCTTGATGAGTAGACCTGGTTCTCTACCTTGATTTCCTTTATAACATTTAATCTGAAAATGTCCTTAATTTTATCCTTATTTATTGATGTACCTTTAATGGAAAACGAGGATTCTTCCAATTAGTTACTAAGAACTAAGTTATGATCTGACTTTCTATCTTGGTTGTTCAATTGCTTCTTATTACTTCAATTGATAACTCTATTATGGCCTTTAGATAGATTAGAGAGTCATTTAAGACTTCCTCTCTAACCTTCTATTGTTATTGTTGTTTATCTTCTTTGGAAACTAGATATTATGCAAATGTAGAGATATTGATTGTATTTAATTGATGAGGTACTAGGTTATATTCTGCAACTTCTAATTCTTATTGGGGTTTTATCTACTGGGAATGATATTTTATGTTTGACAATATAGTCACTGAATGTCTCAGAATTACTGATTGGACTGTGATTGACTAGTTGTTGAGTTTGTCTCATTTGATGGTTAAATTTTCCTAATAAAATGCTCACCGCATGTTACTGAGGCTGACTCTCTATGGAAGTGTTGATTCAATATGTGTCCTAAACTCCCCCAATTTCTGATTGGATGATATAGGTCTTATGTTTGATGTTGCCTCCTTTTTGGTTTAATTCAGCTGATGGGTCATCGATGAATTGTCACTATCAATATAATTTCGGGACTCTCTAATTATATGTGGCAATATTTGGCATCATTTAACAATTACGAACTCCTATAGTGTTGAGTAGTTCTTTAGATATTTTATTGATTGACATTGAAAATAACCATTCATTGCATATATGCAAAAGCATACAACTATCTTTTGGTGGTTGTTGACGTGTAGACCATAGTATGATTCAATCCTCCCCCACAACAATGTTAAGATGAATTATGAAGCTAGGGCTGTTTGATAGAAAATAAGTTATGATTGGAAGCCATGATCAATTTGGTGTGATATTCATGATTAATGTAAATTTTCCAAAAGTTAGAGATTAGGGTTAAGATGATCAGAACTAATGTTGTTTAGTTGTAGAAAGGATAATAAGAAGTTTCCTGGTTGAACAGGGATTAGGGGCTAATAGTTTCCAAGGAATAGTCCTATGGATTGAGCTTCAAGATGTATTTTTATAAAGTAGGAAATCTCATGGGACAAGGAAATTTTTTCTACAAGATAGATTAGAATTGTATCCTAAGAAATAAGAGCAACTACTATTTTTTCTCCCAATGTCTTAAGAGATATTTTTTCCATTGTTTTTTTTTTAATAAATAAGGGTCTACAGCCAAGGGAATTTTATTATTAAGTATAAATATTTTTAATTACAAAAAAGAGAGATGAAATAGTAGGGTTTAGTCATCACCTAATTTCTCCATGTTCCTTGTTTCTCAGTCTAAGCATAAGCAACCAAGAGAAAATTTTCAAATATCAACAACCATATCTCAAATTCTTTGAAGTCCGTCATAAGAATTCAAAGATCTAGTAACAAAAACAAAACCAGGATTAATAGCTTATCTTAATATCAATTGTAATGATAATGTTTATGTAAACTATAAACTAAACAAACTATGCATAATAACATTTTTCAAAATCAATCACGTAGATTTGAAGCTACTTCTCATGCTCTAGATGAAGGGTCTGCCTCCAAATCTTGCTCTGGTAAATGTCTTGACTACTCTAATTCTTGAGCTACTCCAATCGTCGATGATGAGCCTACTTCAAGATGGGATCAAGGGCTGACTCCACCAATTAGATTACAATTTTAAGTGTCTACAAATTTAAGGGTCTACAAATTTAAGAGTCTACAATTTTAGTAAGTTCTAAGAAATGGTAAGGCCTAATGAGCCTAGAGACCTTATTGGTGTATGAATTGTGATTTTCCGCCAAAGGTTAATAATGCCTTAATAAAGATAATGTTTTGCTGATTGGATGTTTGTCCTAATGATGGATTGATGAATATGAAGGTGATTTGATAATGGAATTTATGGTTGTAGGGATTTCTTAAATGCTAAGTGTGGTTTTAGGGATTTATTAACATAATGTCCCTGTTATTAGTGCTTATTTCCAAGCTGTGGGATTTTTCTAGGGTTCTTTGTAATCTCTAGCCACAAGTGACAACTGGTGATTTGTAAGTACACAATGCCCTCAAACTAATACTCCTATTTGTCTTGTGTCTGACTTATGTGGATATTCACCACCAAATGTTTCTCAGAACAGTCACTTTATCTCCAACAATATCTAAGTGGATATGTCGAAGTAGATATTTTATATTTTATTTTCTTAGCATTCCTTTCAAATATGAGTAGAATTCCTATCAAATATGAATCATGATTAGATTAAATGTACAATGCTTTGCAGTCAAAATCTATTTAATGAATTTATGCTTAATTTTATACAAGATAGTACTAATGCTACTATGTTTATATTTGATGGATTACAACATTAATATCTTAATTTAGAGTATGGGAGACAAGTTTCTGGTATAATTATAGCCCGGATATTTTCCTGTGAAGAAAGACCATGTCTGACAATATGAACCTAGAACAAAATAAGGAGACAATTGCTAGATTGTGGACTAATTTTAAAAGAAAAGGTGATGGAAAATGTTATTGTCCCTGCAAAAATTGCAAGGGCCTAAATACTCAAAGACTTCTAGTCAAACAACTGAGAAACATTGTAGAGAGCATGGTCACATTGAAGGGGGGCATGATTTTTGTCCATTGGTAAGTATTTCAATATATTGTTTTAACAATTTATATACATAAGAAATAAATTGATGATGAGATCATGGTCATGGTTAATTCAATGTCATCATTTTGATATAGGTTAACCACCCTGGGTGACATGTTATGGACCATAACAATCCAGAGAATGTGAATTTCCAAGTGGAGGAACATGGAGGTGTGAATATCCAAGGAGAAGATAATGATTCCATAGAAGAAGATGATCCTATGACAGAGAACACAATTGAAGATGATGGTATTATTGCAGCTAATCATGTGCCAGCGAATATGATTGAAGATGATAGTATTGGCACAGCTGATCAGGATGATGAAGATGAACTTGATTTACCTATACTTGAGAAGGAATATGAGCCCCTATACAAAGGCTCCCAAAAAAATCTTCTCTTTTTTGTATTGTTGTTGGTGAACTTTAAGGTTTTGAATGGTTCATTCAATGTAGCAATGTCACAAATGTTAAGGTATGTTATATATGTCATCTTTTTCACCTATTTTAGTCATAATTTCCTTATTGTTAATAGAGGGTGAATCATGTATGCTAATTATATCTTTTGTCGTAGGTTGATAGGTGAGTGTTTGTTACCACCATCAAACATTCTACCTCACTCGTACCGGGAACTATCCTCCATTATAAAAGATATTGGGATGGAGTATCAAACAATACATGCATGTCCCAGTGATCATATTATATATCATAAACAACATGAATTTGCAACAGAATGCCCTGATTGTCATATTAGTAGATATCAAACATATCAAATAACAAAAAATATGCCTCACAAGGTTCTCCAGTATATTCCCATTATTCCACGTCTGCAACGATTATTCAGGTGCACTACCTTGACACAATTTATGGATTACCACGCACACACTAGAAGTTGAGATGAAATTATGTGAATGCCTACAGATGGTTCTGCGTTTAAGGACATAGAGGAAACTTGGCCACACTTTAAAGAAGAACCTTGTAATCTCAAGCTTTCATTGGCAGCGGACAGTGTCAATCCATTTGGAGAGATGAGATCTGTTTACTCAATGTGGCATGTTTTTGTTATCAACAATAACATTCCTCCTTGGATGTCCATAAATATGGAGCACATAATGTTGGCAATGATTGTTCGCAATGATTGTTTCAGGTATTTTTTCATTCAATAGTCATCTAAATTTATTCATAAATACCGCATCAAAATGACAATAATTATGTAATGTTTCTATTCATTCAACCAGGTAAGTACCAAGTTAAAGATATGAATGTATATATTGAGCCCCTTATTGACAAGTTGTTGGATTTATGGAATGAGGTCAATATGTATGACATCTCTAGACCAATAGGACAAAGATAGTTTCAATTCCATGTAATGCTTGTATGGACAATACATGATGCCCCTGAGCTAACACATTTTTGTGGTATGTTCTCTTGTTGACACCTCTTTTTTGGTATATTATAGTTCTAACACATCTTTGTTGTATGTCTAAGTTTGCGCATGATAATTGTAATTATCAAAATCAACATATTCAATCCAATTATACACGATCTTGTAGGGCTTCAAACTAAGGGAAAATTTGCATGTCCAGTTTGTGGTCCAAAGATGAAATATCGTCATTCAAAAAGTTTAGGGAAGCATGTGTTCGATGAGTATAGGCACTTTCTCCACAAAAATAATAAGTAACAAATTACTAAAAAACATATTTTCAATGGGAAAGAAGAGACTGCATAAAATCCACGAAGAATGGCACCTCGCCTATGGAAGTTGTAATACAATAGAATAAATCAATGAGGTAATGTCATTCAATCTGATGGTTTTTATTTGAAATTTATATTTTGATATTTTTTTTTGTTTGCTGATGATGTAATTGATGCTCGTGAAGGTCATCAAGGCATCAATGACCAACTTCCAAAAGGACTAAAAAGTTATCCTAGACAATTTAGCAGGTTTTCATACTATGAGAACCTCCCAATCATACATTTGTTTGGTGCTATGCATATTGGAAAGAATGAAACAGAGACATTATGAAAATTATTGGACGGAAGACGTGTTAAAGAAAAAATTGTCAAAATTTGTAGTGACATTGAAGATTCCAACCATGCATTGAAAAATGTCATTTGATAAAATAAAAATGGAGACCATATTGATATAAGTGCCCTTCCTTGGTTATTATCAGAGCAGGAAAGCAATGCTATACAATAAGTCATACAAAAAATTTGATTTTCCACAGGGTTTGCTGCGAACATAAACAATCTCATATAAAAAAATGAATTTGGGTCAGGGATGAAAACACACGATTGGTATACCTTTATTAAGGTAACTCATGTTATTTTGTATTCTTTATATATTTGTATACTGCATGTAGTTTTGATTGTATTATTCTCTAAAATATTGAAATGATCATTTTATAATTATTGCAGTACGTTCTACCTCTATCTCTCCCACACCACTTCAACAACAGTGTCAAACAAGTTATATATGACCTTGGAAAATACATGAGGTTAGAAGCGTTATTTGTTAAATTTTTTGTATAGATATTATATTTGTGACTTGTTTTACTTTTTCATTAATTTATTGTATATTTTTTGTAATGTCTCGTTTATATGTTTTTGTGTGTTGAATCGCTTATAGGTGGTTGTCATCGAAATAAATCAATAAAGAAGATATACAATATTGGAAGAGAAAAATTTATCATCTTATGTGTGAAATGCAAAAGTGTTTACCTTCTACTTTTTTCAATGCACAAGAACACTACCTCATACATCAAGTTGAGGAGATTGAATTGTGTGGACCTGTACAAACTAGGTAAATGTGGATGGTTGAGAGGCACCTGAAATTTTTGAAGGGTTTGGTTTGACAAAGAGATTATCCTGAGGGTTCCATGGTGGAGGGATATATGGTATACTAGACCATGGTGTACATTAGTGAATATCTTCCTAAGTTTGTAACAAAGATGCATGTAGATCGCATTTGGGACCCCATCACCATTTACAAATTTGAAGGGGAATACTTGATGGGGAAAGGTAGATTGAGGAAAGTGAGAGGTAATTATAAGATGTTATTGTAGTTAATTAACTCTTATAAATTTTCAATTTAAGTTATTTGTAAGTGGTCTTTTATTTATATAGTTATGTTTTTCTATTATGTTTTCCTGTATCTAGCTATGATTAATTGATAAGTGTTCGATTCATTTTGTTTCAGTGATAAGTAATCAGCTTAATATCTTATATGTATTTATATGCACTCTATGTGTTAAATTCTATAAGTGAACTTATTCATATGCCTTGTTATATGAATCTCTAGGTTAGGGTTTGCATATCTCTTTATCAATTCATAAGGCTTAAGATAGATTATATCATGCTAACAATCAGTTTATGTATGTATACATGTACACTTGTTTCCTTACTTGTTGACTGCATGACTCATCTTCAAAGTACAATGGATGAAATATCCTACTTAGTAAGCCACCTCTCTAACCCTAGTTATTGAAATTGTGTTGTAGGGTACAATTTAAGGCAAATTCTAGAAGAGGAAATTACAAAAGGGCTACTATATGGGTTTTTGTATTAATGACATGGAATGTATTTAATAGATTTCTTTGAGTCTATGTAGGATGCCTTCTAGCAGACCTTTATATGATTACTAAGAACTTTTAGGATGCAAATGCAAGTTGCAACTGTCATAAATAGGATCACACTTGAAAGAATTCCATTCTAAACTTTTAATTTATTCTGTTACCAATATGACCAATAATACCTTCTCTTAACATATCAAAAAAACATGTAGTAATAATAAGAATATATAAGGTTATGCCATATAAATCATGCTACTCAAGCTTGCAATTATTTTAAAATAATACTATCATTTTTTCCTATATCCTGTTGTCATATTTTGCACTCTTAGAATTTAATGCTAATTTGGTTCTTTGAACAAATTACAAACTAAGAGTTAGATTTGTTAAACTTATGGATTAAACTATGTATGATATTTAATCTAGAAGTCTAACAAATCTAACAATATGGACCACGGAAATTACATGAGTCTACAAACAAAGAGGTTTAAGTCTTCTCAGTTCTCACCTACTAGGACCTTGGGAATTTTGTTTACTCTTTACTTTCATTAATTCTCTTTGTTTTTTCTTGGTGTGAGAGATGTACATTGAAGCATCATGAGACATCATAAAACACCACATGCCTTACAGACATGTGTCCAATAGATAGGAGATACCTACCCTCCTCTAGGTCTCATAGTTTCCAAATACTTTAGGGATAGGGATAATATCAGACATTATATACATTATTCATATCAATTTAGTGGGATAATGATCTTATGTAATTCCTTGATCTATATCCATTAATGTTAATGAAAATTATCTATAGATGAGAAAATGATGATACCAATATTTATCCTTAATTTTATTGAGTGCACATGTCTTGTACAGTGTCTTAGAGAAGAGGGTGTTGCAGTACATCAATGGCGGGGGTAAAAAAGTAGATTATATGTATAACCATTGAAAAAGAGCTAAGCAAAAAATATCCCCCAGTGCTCTTGTCTATTCCTAAGTTAGAAGATTTGTTAGGTATCTTAACACAAGGCACACTATATTTTATATTTAATGTGTGTATGAGGAAGGTCTATGAAAATATTTTTTTGGAAATTTTTTTTAATTCAAGATCCTATCTGTATATATAT
>MU225134.1:6190725-6223391 GCA_018584345.1 Thuja plicata
CAACAAATTTTCTATCTCTACTTTCACCAATAATACAACATGAGGATGCATTTTTCTAAGTTTTTGTTTCACGGGCTTGATCCCAGGAGCTATAGATAAGTGGTGCATGATGAGATTAGGATCTAGCCCTGGCATATCAGTGTAAGACCATGAAAAGTTGATTTTCTTCTCTTTTAGGAACTCTGTGAATTGTACCTTCTCTTCTTCTGATAAATATTGTGCCAGCTGAACTATTTGAGGATTTTCAATGGTGCCCAAGTTTATTGGCTGTGTTGGTTCAATCAATACCGAAGATCTTTCCTGAAAGTGTTCAGGGAGGATATCAAGAGTCTCATCCTTTGGTGCCTCTAAGAGGTTTCCACCATTGGATATGTCTTTTTTATTTACTATTTTGGGATCTGATACTACCACAGAGTGGTTTTCACCATCAGTCTACTTTTTATTTTTATTTTTCAGTTTGTGACTAAGAAACTTGATATCCTCCTGTGACATGTTCTTGCTCCTTGCATTGGTGGAAGAAGGGTAAGGTTCACAAGCATTGAGATAACAAGCTAGGGAGTGGTCATTGGAAAAGTCAAGGATAGGTGTAAGATCTATTTTAGTCCAATCAATTAGGTCTGGAAGTACCAATGTTAGGGAGTCAGATTCTGGGAAGGACAGCATCGTGTTAGCATCAAGACCATTAACTGACATGACACGGTCTGTTAAGTTAATATCTTTGATGTTTAGATCAATAAGAGTAAGATCATCATAAAAAGGGTCGTTGTTAGTCATATGTGGACCAAACTCTAATGATTCGTCAGTAGAATTTGCATCATCATCTCTCTGTAAAAGGAGGCTTCTTGCTTGTAGCCTATGAAATTCTTTTATACTGATGTATTCACCAGTGTCTCCATCAATGATCAGGGGAATGAAGTCTTCTTATACTTTAGGAGGATCAGTATCATTGAGAGGAGTGTCAGATTGTTTTATAGGAGCTATAGGAGCTGCAAACATGTGAATTGTATCTATTCCAATATCTTCAGAGGCAATAGATAGCCGATCCCACTCATAGTCATGAGAGTCTGTGACATCATCATCAGATCTATTTAAGTATTCAGCAATGTTTATCTGATGTACTCGGTTAGCTTCCTGTAGGTCAAAGTGGGGTAGATCAAGGACATGTGAAATTGTGACCAATTGCCCCCAGTTAGGATGTAAATTCTATGGCCAAGGTACTTCTTGAGTGATTGTTGCTATGGTGTCTCCTACCTCTTGAATGGGAGGTTGTGCTAGTAAAGGAGTGTGAAGATCTTGTGGTACCTCAAAGCTAGGTACATAGTGTTCTCCTCTATAGTTGGGGTCTTGTGCACCAACATGTAATAATCTTTCATAGGACCATTGCTCTAGTTCATCTGTTTCATCACTCCCTTTATCTGAGTGTGAACCCTCTATTGGAGCAGGTTTATCATTTTTAGCTTTAAAATCAAGTCCTATTTTATCTCTAGTGTTGTGGAACTCCATGGGTATAGGCTCAATGATCCCTCGTCCTATGTCATTTAGAGGTCCTTTTCCTTTGTATCCCATTTGTGTGAGGAAATCATATCCCTTTCCATATTGTTCTGGGGATATTTTCACATGTTTGACCTCAAATTCCATCGATTCTCCTTTGTAAAGCCAGTCCAAGACTGCCTATTCTTCTGTGTTATCTGAAGAAGATGTGGATGCCTTTATCATGCCAATTGCCTTGTGTACATCTGGCTCTTTGGATGCTGTAGGTGTGAATGTTGATGAAGGTTTTTCGTAGGATCTTGGTGATACCAGAAGTTCTGTCATTGAGGGAGTCAGGTCCAGCTTGTACTCTCCCATACCTACGTCTTCAAGTTTCAAGGTTTTGCCAAAACTCTTCATAACCATGTCCTTGGTAGTTTCAGGAGCAACTGCATCCATAGCTTCTTTGTTGTGTGGGATCATGCTACCTGCTTTGATATTGTTGCAAGTGTAGTTAGCATCTGCAGGAATTGTCACTTCCACCCCATTATGTTTGAATTTTATGCATTGGTGATAAGTGGATGGTACAGCTTGCATTTCATGAATCCATGGTCTCCCGAGTAGGATATTATAGGCCAATGGTAAATCTAGAACTTGACATATGACATTCCTCTCAATCGGTCCAACTCTGATAGGTAGAGCAATAAGACCTCTAGAGGATCTTTCTTCCTCATCATAAGCTTTGATGGTTATCTTGTTTCTAGTGTCAATTGTTTGTTCTGAGAGACCTAGTCTCCTGACGAGATCCAGTGTACAAATATTCAATCCTGCGCCTCCATCTATCAATACACATCTAACACAGGATTTATGAATAAGGACTTTGATATGGAGGGGTTGATTGTGTGGATGGGTCAATGACTTGTCATCCTCTTTAGAAAAGAAGAGGTAGTGTGGCACTGAGATGTGATTGACCATCACTTGAAACTTGTCTATATCAATATCTTTTGGAACATTAGCAGCGTGTAGAGCTTGTTCTAGAATTTCTCTATGTACCGTGGATATCTTGAGCAATTCAAAATTGGAAATTTTGGCAGCGGTTCATTGCAATTGGTCTACCAAGTCATATTTTGCTCCGGGGATAGTGACCATGTGTCTTGCTGCTAGTTTAGGAATAGTTACAATACGAACCTTGGATGTTGATGTTGATGTCAGTTTTGGAGGTCCTTTGATTGTAACCTGTGCTTGGCTCCATGTTACAGCGTTTGAGTGGGATGAGGCACCTTTAATCGTGATCACATTGATGGATTCAGTTTTAATGTTAAGCATATTAATCACATTGTCATTTTTAGAATAGGTGTAGTTTACCTCATTACCCTTCCCTTTGGATGTTTCTCCTTGATTATAATTAGGAAAGGGTTTGTTGAATGATGTATGATCCTCATTGGTAGTATGTCCATCTACTTTGATCTTACCTCCTTCGATGAGGTCTTGGATGACATGCTTAAGTTTGAGACAATTATTAGTCTTGTGTCCCTTGTTTTTGTGGAAGACACAATAGGAATTATCATCCCACCACCTGGGTTTGACCATTGGTTCCCACGGTTTAGAATCGGGAATTGTAAGAACTTTGTTATCCACTAATATTTTCAAAATGGTCTCAAGAGTCTCCCCCAAAGGAGTGAATGTTCTTTGGGGTTTCGAAGTCCATGTTCGTTCCTTGTTGTTATCATTGTTCGCTTTGGGAATGGGAGGTGTTACCTTAGCATCTTTGCTTGCTTGCATGCCATTAGTTAGATTGAATGCCTCGGGTTTAGGATTAATGTTAGAGGCATCAACAACTCCATCATTAACAAAATTCTTGTTTTGTTTCCACCATTTAGGTTTGGAGTTGGAGTTGTTGGTTTTGTTTTCATTTTGAAGGGTGATCTCTCCCCTTTTAACCATGACTTCCTCAATACGGAGGGCAGTTTTAATCATTCGATCAAAGCTAGGAGAGTCTTGAATTTGTAGAGCATAGCTCAATTCAGGCACTAGATTATTAACAAAGATTTCCATCTTCTTCATTTCGGGAATGACCCTTGAATATCGTGCAAAAAGATTCCTCCATCTTTGTAGGAAGTGTGTGAATGATTCTCCAGTTCGTTGTTTGGTGTTACATAGATCCATCATAGTTACATCATTTTGGATGTTGTAGGATTAATGTTGAATGAATCTTTGGATCAACTCCTCAAATTTTTTGACCTTAGGGTTTAATTTTGAGAACCACTCCATGGCATTACCTCCTAGACTTCCTGGAAATAGTTGCATGAGGTATGTGGGTTTGTGCATGTACTCGATGCTTAGAGCGCAAAATTCTCGTACATGATCGTGGGGGTCAGTTTCTCCCATGTATTTGTCATACTTTGGCCTTGCCACGTTGGGGGGGAACAGGACCATAGTGATACTCTTGTCAAAAGGAAATGGACAAATGGCGTCAAAAGAATTTTTTTTTTTGGGTTTCTCTTTCTCCTATTTGAGATTTGCGAGCTCCGTTTGCATTAGATTGAGCTATTTGGTGAGAATAGATATCGGGTTTGGTACCTCCTTCTCTTTGAGATTTTCTACATTATAATCCTTGGGTAACTTGACACCTGAGGATGCTAGATGGAGGAAGTATTTTTCTTTATCATCACTAATTATTCGTTCCAATAGCTTGTGGATCCGTTTACTTTGTTTGAGTTTTTCATATTCGTCTTCAGGGATCTCCTCTTCACTGTCTGATCCAAGTAGATTATGTTCAAACTTGGGTCTTTCTTCCTCTTCTATGCCTTTGGATTGTGTGTGTTTGCCATCATTATAGCCCTCAAAAGCCTTACTCCATTCGTTAGTTTTGCTATCCATTTGAGGGGAATCTAGATCGAGAAGGGAACTGTGAGATGTTTCCCCTTGAAAGTGTAGTGCTTTAGGAGGCACTTTCGATCCTTTAGTTGTGTACTGGTTGAGTCTTGTGTTAACCATGATGTTTGTTTCTCAACTTTGTTAATGTTTCTCAATAGTGCAAGTAAGGATTTTAGATCGTTCAAGTGGGCGTGTCTAGGTAAAAGTAACTGTTTGTTGTTGGTGGATGTGAATGATTCCAGCGTCAGAGGGTTAGAATGAACCAAGGTGTTGATAGAAAATGGGTAGACCACACGTATATAACTGATTGTGAAAGACTGACTAAGCATGCAAGGTGGACATTTTGAAAGTGTTTTGAAAATACAACAGGGAAACCAGAAGAGACAACAGGAACCAGCTAAAGAGAAAAAAGGGTATCCTAATCAATTGAGACTTCCTAAGAAAAACTTCTACAAGTACCCATTGTCCTGAATGCGAGCTCCCAGATGCAAGCCTCTGATGGTACCAGATGTGACCCTAGAATCTGGATACGACTTCTTGCTGACCAAATGCGATCCTAAATACCAAATGCGATCCTAGACACTGAATGCGACTCAGGAAATACAGGATGCGATCTTATGATGTCTTTGTCAGTTTGGGCTAGTTCTGAAAAGTTCATTTTTGAAGTGTGTTAAGTTGCTTGTTTCTAGATTTTGTTAGGAGGTGTCGTAAGGTGTGAAAAAAACTTGTACTCTAGGGTTTGAAATTTGTTTGATTATTTTGAGGAGCTTATCTTTTTAATAATATTTTGAACATGTCAAATAGTTTTGCATTGTTAAGAGGATGAAACAAACACTCATCTTTTCCTATTCTCTAGGTGGAGGATGAAAATCTTTGCTCGTTGACTCAGGTACACACTCAAATGCTAATCAAAATATAGCCATCACCAAGCACGTAATGGATCTAGTCATGATGTTGTATTAGCCGACTCCAAATGCAAGTGAGGGCACAATATGATGAGTGTCTTGGGGCAATTACTTTTTGCCTTGCACAAATATTATCACCCTTTCGGGGATGAATCAGGAATTCTTTCAGTTGAAGTTGTTGTAGATTATTGGGCAATCCGTTCAAAACTGTCCCCCATAGAATGGCACAAGGAAAAATTCAGGTGTATAGCCCTATGAGTACCCAAATATATGTAGTCTCGCAAGCAAGATTCAAGCGGCTCCACTCTACATATACTCAGATATGTTCAAGGAATGATGTCGTAATTCTAAGAACCAAAATAGTTACATCTTCCGAGGCTTTATCCTACAAGGAAGCAAATATTTATAGTGAGTTGGAAGGGTCGGCATAAGACCTGTCCTCACTTGGGTTGTTCCCAGGAGATTTTTTCCTCAACCGATAGGCCCTCTACTGTTAAATGTATGTAACCAGGATTGGCGAGCTTTGGATGTCTGGATTTCTGATTCTTCTGAAGAAGAAGAGCATACTCTCCTAATCTAAGCCGGTTTCTCCTAAAACACTTAAAGCAAAGTTCATTCCTTCAAGCTATGTTGAGCTTGATTTAGTTATTCCTATTTTAAAGAAAACAGGATGCTTGAAAGGGAAAGTTTGCTTTGTTCAATTAACCACAATATTTAATGATTTGTTTAGTTCAATTTCTAATTCCAAAAGAAAATTATACGATTGAACTTGTTCTTTGAACCGCAATATTTAGTGCTTTGTGTTGTTCATTTAATTTTTCCAAATTTAGACGATGTGCTTGCTTTATTCATTTACCCCCAATTTCATCACAAATGATAAGACAACATTCGACTTTCTGATTTTCCTCAAGAGGAAAAGAGCATATTATTTGGTTGTTTTAGCAAGTGGAGAAATGGTCTTAAGTTTGGAAAGCAAGTAAATAGAAGTCAAGATGGGGGGTTGGCAACCTGTAAAAATGAGTTAGTATGCATTTAGTTCAACTCCCATGAAAATATCCAAAAACAACCTGCAAAACACTTGTTGAGCTGCAAAACACCACTTGTTGAAAAAGTTAAAGTTAGGCAAATGAGATGCACAAGATTTTTAACCAGATGCGAGCTTGAAATATTACTAAATGCGAGCTAGTATCCTATATGCGAGTTTCTTTACCAAATGTGATCCCTTGCTAACTAGATGCGAGCCTAAACTAAAAATGACCCAGGAAATCCCAGATGCGAGCCTAGTTTTTTGCGATGCGATGGCGTATCTGGGATGCGATCCTGAATGACTAAAAATGATCCTGTGACCGAATCCTGAGCATGCAAATTGGAAAAAAAGTGTTATAAAATGAGGCCAAGTTCAAAATCGGGCCCCACGGTGGGCGCCAAAAATATGTGTGTATATTATGTACCTGAAGAGAGAGACACAACACATCAATAAGTCATTGCATTAGTTCAAAATGGTTAGATAAGCATGTAAAACCACTAATATCGACCTATTGCCTTCTAACTAAGAAGAGTGTGATTAGTAACATAAAAGCCCTCAGTTTATGCTACAATCAGTGACATATACAACCTAGCATGAAGGATTTTAGTTTAAAAGAAGCTAAATGAAGATAAAACATGCATTTTAGCTCTAAGAATGGAAATAAGAACAATGTGAAAGCATGAAATAAGAAGTGAAATATGTGTCTAAGATTAATTTAACAGCATAACATTTCATTTAGGATATGAGTTGAAGGCTTATTTGCTCTCAAAAATGGCTTCTATTTATAGAAGAATGAGAGAGAGAGGGGAGACAAGGCTCATTTATGAGTTAATGGACTCATTAATGGAGGTGTAAGAACTATTAATGCCCAAGGAATTAATAAGGCATGGAGGAGACATGGGCTTAAGGCATCTTCATTAATAAGGCATTAATGAAAGCCTTAAAGAGGCAAGGGAAGGGTGTAAGAGGATGACTTGAGAAGGTGGACCTTAAGGAAGTCAAGCTTGAGAAAGTGGACTTTCTCAAGTGGGTTGAGTTGCTAAGCATTCCTTAATGGAATGTGGCAACATTAGGAGGTGGGTTAGGGCTAGAATTAGGATTAGGATTAGATTGGCAAGGGTGAATGGGTTGAGAAGGGTTAGAACCTAGGGTAGAAGTGGTTGAGATAGGTTAGGTTGGGGTTTGAGGGAATATTAATTAAATGAATTAAATTTATTTAATTCATTCAAAAATATAGGAATTAATTATTTAAACAATTTATTTACTTTTTAATAATTAGGGGACTATAGCCATTTTAATTAAATTAAATAGGCTAGGGGAATGGGTTACTTTGCAAGTGGGTAATTGATTTAGGGATTTATTTAATTCCTTTATAATTAAATACTATAGTCATGTTTGAATTTGGTTGGATTTGATTGGTTTTGAATTGATTTAAATCATATGGCTATAATAGTTAATATAAATTAGTGATAAAAATCACCTAGGATATTAAATTGATTCGAAGAATTATGCCAAGCAGTAATAGGGTCGTTTGGACATAATTGAGGGTATGATCACACTTAGGGAAAATAGGGTCCATATTTGGAACATACCAAATTTAGGTGGTTACAGATATAAGTTGGCAAGTAGAGTTAGCCTCAGGGGAAAGGGTACCAATAGATTTTCTAGTGCTTAATTTTGAGTTGAACTTGGTTAAGTTCACCGCCTTGGTGGACCTTTGTGTGATTTCCTTGGGATAATATGATGTTGTCCTTGGGATGGATTGGTTAGGATCTCATGAAGCTAGCATTGATTGTAGACAAAATATCATCAAATGCAAGGATGACGTTGAAAAGGACATCGAGATTATAGGTGTTCAATGTCCTATTTCCCTTCGTATGATTTCTGCCATGCAAATCAAGTGAAGCATGCGAAAGGGATGTCAGGTTTTTGTTGTATCTATGAATGATCTAGATGAAGTTGAGACAGAGGACAAGATTCTTGATCATCCTATTCTTCAATAATTCATAGATGTCTTTCCAAGTGATATTTTGGGTATGCCACCAAAGCGTGACATAGATTTATGTATTGACCTCATTCCAGGAGCAGAGCCTATTTCTAGAGCTCCTTACCGAATGACCACTTAGGAGTTGAGTGATTTGCGACTCCAGTTAGAAGATTTTTTGGCAAAGGGTTGCATTTGAACGAGTGTTTCCCCATGGGGAGTACCTATACTCTTCGTTGAGAAGAAGGATGGATCTTTACGCTTGTGCATCGACTATAGATAGTTAAACAAGGTAACGATCAAGAACAGGTATCCTCTACAAAGGATTGATGACCTATTTGATCAGATTAAGGGAGCCAAGGTGTTCTCTAAGATAGATCTCAAGTCAGGATATCATCGGCTGCGTATCTAGGATGCAGATATTCACAAGACTACATTCCGCACTCACTATGGATATTATGAGTTCACGGTAGTCCCTTTTGGCTTGAAGAATGCTCCATAAGCCTTCATGTGTTTGATGAATGGAGTATTTTTCTCTTATCTTGATCACTTTGTTCTTGTCTTCTTGGATGACATATTGATATATTCTAAATCCCCAGAAGAGAACAAGGAACATATGCGACAGGTTTTGTAGTGCCTTCGGGATAACCAGTTGTATGCCAATGTGGAAAAATATGACTTCTTTTAGTCATAAGTTTAGTACCTAGGTCATGTCATTTTAGGTGAGGGTATCTCAGTGGATTCCTCAAAGATTCATGCAATGGTAGATTAGCCAGAACCCACTAATGTGTCTGAAGTTCATAGTTTCATGGGATTGGCTGGATATTACTGTCGATTTGTTCAGAACTTCTATAGAGTTTCTCATCCTATCACTTCTCTTCAGAGGAAAGGAAAGAAATTTATTTGGATGGAGAAGTGTGAATAGGCCTTCCAAAACCTCAAGGAGCATTTGACTAGTGCACCTATTCTAGCAGTACCTGATCCATTGGGTGAATTTATGGTGTGTACTGATGCTTCTTTGGAAGGTATAAGGGCAGTCATTATGCAAGAAGGATGTGTGATTTCTTACAAATCCCGCAAACTCAAGGATCACAAGCTGAACTATCCTACACATGATCTTGAGTTAGAAATAGTAGTTCATGAATTGGTTCAATAGAGACATTTTCTTTTAGGACATCAGTTAGATCTTCATAGTGATCACTGCAGCCTACAATATTTCTTTACCCAGCCTAATTTGAATGCTAGGAAAAGATGATGGATGGAATTCCTTTGTAAGTATGACTTTGAAGTCAAGTATATTTAGGGTAAGGAGAATTTGGTAGTTGATGCCTTGAGTTGAAGGAGGCTTGAGATATTGACTTTGACTCTTGGTGTAGATTTGCAGAGTCATAAACTCCAGGCACTTCCTACAGATACTTGGTATCAGGAAGTGAGTGCAGAGATTGAATCAAGGTGACCTTTAGAGGGCAGATTTTCAGGTTATGTTCTAGAGACAGATGGCCTTTTGCATCACATGAGCTGGATATATGTACCTCCATCAAATGATCTTTGTACATTGATTCTATTTGAGGCTCATCATGCACCTTACTCAGCACATCTAGGTGTCAAGAAGATGCATGCAGATCTTAGATAGATATATTATTGGAACGGTATGAAATGAGACATTTCTAATTTTGTGGAAAGATGTCTAGAGTGTCAGAGGGTTAAGGCAGACCACTAGCATCCAGCGGGGATTTTATAGCCTAGCCTCATTTCAGAATGGAAATGGGATATCATATCGATGGATTTCATCGTAGGTTTGGTTGTGACTCCTTGCAGACACATTTCTATCATGGTCACTGTTGACCGATTGACCAAGGTCGCATACTTTTCTCCTATGAGGGCATCCTACACAGCAACTTTAGTGGCTAAAGTCTTTATGCAGGACATTGTGATACTACATTGTATTCCACACAAGCTTTTATCAGATAGGGATCCACTATTCACTTCTGCATTTTGGACTTCTCTACAACACGATCTAGGAGCTCAGTTGAATTTGAGTTCAGCATATCATCCTAACACTGATGGTTGGATAGAGTAGGTCAATCAGGTATTAGAGGATATGTTGAGGATGTATGTCATGGACATACAGACTCATTGGAGGACTATCTATACCTGGTTGAGTTTTCTTATAAAAAATGGTTATCATAGCTCCATTGGTATGTCGCCTTTTCAGGAATTATATGGTCATCCTTATTGTATACCTTTGAGTTGGGATAGGCTAGAGGACCGTATTCTGCTAGGTCCTGAGATGATTTGAGATATGGAGCAGCAAGTAGAGCGCATTCGAGAGAATTTGGTCATAGCCCAGGATAGATAGAAGAAGTATGCAGATGCTCATAGGGTGGATAGATAGTTTGCAGTTGGAAATATGGTATTCTTGAGAGCACAACCACAGAAGAGTCTGATCCATTATGGAAAGGGTTCAAAGTTACTACCTCATTTTGTAGGCCCTTTTGAGATTCTTGAGAGGATAGGACTAGTTGCTTACCGTCTTGCATTGCTGCCCAACTTAGCTCGCATTCATGATGGTTTCCATGTTTCAGATCTTAGACAATATATTCCAAATGTGACACATTTTCTTGATTGGAACACCTTGCAGGTAGAGGACAGGTAGCTGGATTGGGAGCCCATTCAAATTTTGCAGCAGTGGGATTTGACCCTCAGGGATCGCACCATCGAGCAAGTAAGGGTCCAATGAGACCCTTCTAATGAATCATCAGTGACTTCGAAGGATGCAACGAGATTACAGGATTTATATCCCTATTTGTTTGTAGGCTTCCAGGAGTAAGCCTAAGCTAAGGGGGGTGAGTATAGTTCCCACCCTTTAGTAGCTTTTAGTTATTTTGTTAAACACTTTTTGGTCACTTGCACGTGTGCATCGACTACTCTAGTTTCTATTGCAGTTGATATTGTATGACTTTTCACTATATTTCAGCTAGTGAGAACTATGGATTTTGTGTGATTTGATATTATTACAGTTAGACTTATGATCATTTTTATCATGTTTATCTCATGCTATGATCACATTTATGGTTATGGATTACTGACAATACTGACACCATATTTATATGCACATGGATCATATGTATGCTTTTACTTTTTGTATAATGTGATTTTATGGTATGAGACAGGCTCGTAGTTTCTTACATGCAAGACCTACACGACCTACCATTCTCAACCACTACTTGTTACATATTATATGTATGCACATGTTCATCCTTTTGATGACAAGATTATAGGTACCGGGTATTGTCTTCCCTGAATTGGCAGGAGTGAGTGTGCCCTATCACAACATCTCAGTGGTAAGAGGGGGGAGATAATGAATAGGTCCAAAACCCTAACTTAAACCTTTTATTGTCCTAATTAGTGAACAAGATTTTGTGTCTTCACCCTTTGAAATTCTTCAAGTGACATGAATTCGGGAACCTTTCCTTGGGTCAAAGTTTTGCTTATTTTGGTTATGTCGGGTTTTCAGGTTGTATGCTTGGTTTAAGGTTATTCGTGTTAGAATAGAAATTGGGTTGTATGTTATTAATGTTATATTTATTTAAATCATGTAATTATTAAATAACTAATCAAGGGGTTATTTGATCAATAAAAGTTAATTGATATACCTTTGTTGAATTAATTGATTTAAGTGAATTCATAACTTTTATTTAAAATATGTAATAAACTTTTAAAGTTCAAAATAGAATTTAAGTTGTCTTTTGGAGGATAAAGATGAATTATTTTTGTAAATCAAATCTTTTGACTCCAAAGTCAATTGGAATTACTTTTAACCTTAGGGGTAAGTTTAGAAACCCTTGGTTAGTAATTTTTTTCTAGTTTATGGAATTTTTGAGCTCTTCTTAAGAACACATAAGTTGAGGGATTTGATCTCTGAATCTTGCCAAGGAGGAGTTTCTGAAGTTTGAAAAACAATCTGGAAAGCTTGTTTGTGTACTGTTGGATTAGTGGTTTCATAATTGTGAGGGTTTTGAGGTAGGATCCTAAATCCGAGTTTGTAGGTGTATGTTTTATTATAAATCTTTTATTAGGAAAGTTGTATTTTTGTATTTAGATCAGTTTTGGTAGATGGGTTTTGCTTGAAACTTTTGTTGCATACCCTAGGATGGATTAGGATCAATCCTATGGATTCATAATGGTAGTAAATGGATACATAATCCAAATCTGTGATTTTTGTAAATTTAGGAGTTATCCTTAGAAAATTGACGGCTATTCTTGAGGAATTCTCCAAAGTTAATTTTAATGCATAATCTGAGTTAGAAATATAACCCATTTGATTTGAAGGCCAAGATATTTAATATGTATATTTTTCCCCTTTAAACCTTATAGTTTTGGTGGTAAGATTAATTTAAATTAATAAAATATTTTTTTACTGCTGGTTATTTTATTTCAGAACTCTGTGTTCTATATTTTATTTTTAAAAAGTAAAAAAAAAAGAGTTTATATTTTGTTTTATACAAAATTAGTTATATTGTAAAAAGGCATTTAAAAAAAATATAATTTAAAAAAGAATTGAGAGGGGGCATGGGTCCCATTTCCCCACCCTTGGCAGCGGTGCTACTCACACAGCTAGACTGCCTACGATAGTCGTTGGGGGCCCCCGCCTCCCTTGGCATTGGGGTGCAGGGTACATCCCNCCCCCCCCCCCCCCCCCCCCCCCCCCCCCCTCCCAAATATAAGTTTTTTTTTAATTTTATTTAAATTTTAAAATTTAATATAATTTAAAATTGATTTTATTATATTTAATTAATTACGTTATTTAAAATCTTTTTTATATATATTTTAACTTTATTATTTTTTAAGTATTGTTAAATTTATTTAATATTAATTAATTTTAAAATAAACTTTAGGTGTTAAGACTTATATTTTTTTTTAAAACTTAGTTTTAATATTAAGTAATCTAATATTAATTAGTATTATCTTTAATTATTACATTAATTATTAATTAATTAGAATTATTAATTGGTAATTAATGTTTTAGCTTTTATTGCTTATCATCGTGTCCTTACGTTGTTTAGTGTAGTTTTCTTTTGGGCTCTTGGGGAAACTACGTCGGCTCTTAAGGAAAATGTTGATGAACTATAACTGATTGAATGTTTGAAGATGTAAAGTTGATGATCACCATGATAGAAAGTTAATGCAAAGCATTAAATCAGTTAATGTATTGTTGTCATTGATGTCAACTTGATATAATCTGTATGGTCATGGACATACTGCTAAAGACTTCAAAGAACCAATGAACCAAAGGCTATGCTATTAGTAATGCATAAAAGTTAAGTATTCACAAAGTGACTGTATACACCGACGGATTTCACACCAATGGACAGAGTAAACCAAAAGAGAAAATTCACAATGTTACTCAACGAGCAAAAGAACAACATTACCGACGAGCAAAGTCACAGCGTTACCCGATGAGCAAAGCACAGTGTAACCCGACAGACATAATTATAGTGTTTCTCGATGGATAAGACAAGGACGGAGATCCCAAAGACAACTGAAGTCTCACCGACGAAATAGTCAGTTGTCACCGACGACTAACTGAAGTATTGACCGACAAAATAGAGAGTTCAGAAGTGACAAAATGCTTAGCTGTCAAGAGCTAAATATAGACTTAACTGGTACCTATCATTGTTTTAATCGACAAGATAAAGCCAAAGATAAGTAGAGGATTTAAATCTACTTTGTCCAGTTGGCAAGAAGATTTCTACGAGATAAAATTGGAGTTTTTCTTTAAATCTAATTGGTGAGAATTGTGGATCACGCCAAGATCAAGAAAGCCAAGAAATAGTGAAATCATGTCTATATAAGAGACAAGATTATTCAATATGAATAGGGGGAGTGACAAGAGAATAGATGCTGAAGATATTCTGAAGGAGAAGAAAGTCTTCATTAAGACTTGATCAATCAAGCTGAGGAGAGAGCTAAATTCTACAGACATCGACGAACAGTGATACAACATCACAGAGTAGAATAGTGTGCAGCAAAGGTATTGAATTGATAACATTGATAAGAAAGGTAATGCACTTACAATAGATCTGAAAATCTTCAATTCTAGTTGTATATGTGAATAGATCAATTTACTGTTTTAGTTTAACCATTGAAGCATCAAGTCTCTTAACCGAGCAGGACTTAAAAGGCTTTTGTAATTGAGATACATCCCAAGGAGTATCAAAAAGTTTGGTCATACAAAGTAGCATTGGATATTCTCGATACCTATTGACATGCCAAGTGAGTGTTTGATCAAGGATGGTAGCATTAGATGCCAGATACTAAGTGACAAACTATTATTTAAATCCTCTAACAAGGTCACTCCTAACAGTGTGTTTGTAACCTTTAACAGGGTTGGCTCTTTACCGAGCTCACTTAAGAAGAGTGAAAATTTGGGGTACCAGTCCCAGTGGTTTTTCCCTTAAAAGGGTTTCCACGTTAAAAATTCATGTGTTAATGTGTTTATGAGTCATTACTTTATTGTTTTGCATTTCACATAAGTAAATCTGGATTGATCGGTATACACTAGTTATGTATTGTGTTTCGGTAAATAGAAAGACTGCTTATCGATAAACATACAGTAGAAGGTTTTACAAAGCATTCTGACAAGTAGTAATTTGATATAAGTATATGGAGAAATTCATCTTACAGGACTAAAGATAACTAGAGGTATAATTTTGTGGTACTAAGTTTTAAGGGTTGATTTAAGGATTAATTTTTTAGGCAACTGATTCACCCCCCCCCCCCTCTCAGTTATTACTAACAATTGNTTAATTTTTTAGGCAACTGATTCCCCCCCCCCCCCCTCTCAGTTATTACTAACAATTGGTATCAAAGCTTGTGTGCTTAGAAGGAAGGTTTCAAGACCTAAGCTAAAGATCACAAGATGAACATACGAGATGTGCTAAAGTTAAACAAAGATAGCTTTGCTTGATGGAAAAGCAGGATAAGACTCCACTTATCAGGTATTGGAAATGATGTTACTCAATACTTAGATACTGAATGTGTGTTTCCCATAGGAGCACCCACAGTTGAACAAATGAGAGATAAGCATGAGCACAACTGCATGATGATAGAGCTTGCTTCCTCACTCTCCGATGCTGAATTTGAAGATGTCAAAACATGCACAACTGCAAAGCAGATGTGGGATAAATTGAAGCTTGTCCATGGTGGTGATAAAAATGCTCTAAGAGCCAAGGCATAAAGCCTTAGAGGAAATTTTGATGATCTCAAAATGAAAGAAGGTGAAAACATCACACCGTACAACACAAGAATCTAAGAGGTAGTCAATGTTATCTGAGGAGTTGGAGGTGTACTAGATGAAGATACAGTGGTCAGTAAAATTCTAAGAACCTTACTACCTACTTATTCTATTAGAGTATCTATCATACAAGAAATGGGAGCAGTAGAAAATAACAATGTTACTCTAGATAGTTTAATTAGAAGATTGATTTCATTTGAGATGAATAACTTTGATAATAGTGTCTTACCAAACATAGAGTCTGCATTCAAATCTTGTTAGAGAATAAGTAAATCAGGTCATAAACACACTATGAGAAAAGATACTGATAGTGAAAGTGAAGAAGAATATCTTGATGAAAGTGAAGCACTTATGGCTAGAAGAATGAAGAGAGGCAAAGGTAAATACAAAGGTAAACTACCACTTGTGTGTTTTAATTGTAAAGAGATTGGACACTTTGTTGCAAGATGTCCTAACAAAAGAAAAGATGACAGAGGTAATGATAGATCATTTGAAAAGAAGTCTGACAGAGGTGATTACAGAAGCAATCGACAATCAGAAAGAAGAGATACTTGAGACTACAAGGACAAAGGAAAGAAGGCCAGTTACCTAGATGCATGCAAAAATGATGACATTGACACCGAATCAGAAGAAGACATCGAGATGGTATTTGTATCCATGAAGGATGATTCAGATGAAGATGAAGAAAGGTACGTAGAAACTGCACTCATATCTAAAGTTAGTAAAAATTATGTCTAGATCATAGATAGTGGCTGCACTCACCATATGACCGGTGATAAGCAAAAGTTTGAGACTTTTGAATACTGTAATGGTGGTTCAGTAAGAATGGGTAATGATACACCTTGTCCAGTTGAAGGTAAAGGAACCATAATGTTGAATAACCTGATTAAATGTGAAAATGCTTACTAGGTTAGAGGACTAAATTATAATTTGTTAAGTGTTCCTCAGTTGAACAGCTCAGGTCATAGAGTAGCATTTGAAAATAAGAAGGCAAAGATCTACAATGAATCAGGAAGATTGATTGGTACCGGTGAGCAGACAAAAGGTAACTTTTTCTATCTTGATGACACTAACACCACTTGTTTGATGGCTAGAAACGAAGACATATGGTTGTGGCACAAAAGGTTGTGTCATGTGAACTTTGACAACATGATAAAGATAAGCAAAAATAGAAATATTAGAGGCTTACCGACGATGTCTAAGCCAGCCAATATCATGTGCAAGAATTGTCAAAAAGGTAAGATGACAAAGTCTAGTTTTGAAAGAAAAACCCATACATCTGATGCAATTCTAGAATTAGTCCATACAAATATATGTGGACCCATGAGGACAAAGAGCTGCTATGGAGATAGGTATTTTATTCTCTTTGTTGATGATTTTTCTAGAATGATGATAGACATGTTTTTAGAAGAGAAATCAGAAAAATTTAAGATGTTTAAATGGTACAAAGCACTGGTAGAAATACAAAGTGAAAAGAAATTGAAATGCTTAAGGTCAGATAGAGGAGGGGAATTTACATCAGATGAATTCACTGACTATTGTAATGAGCATGGAATCAAAAGACGGGTCTCTACACCGAGAACACCACAGCAAAATGGAATTGTTGAAAGAAGGAATAGATCCATTGTTGATTGTGCAAGGACACTGATGATAGAGAAAGGCATCACCCAAATATTTTGGAGGGAATTTGTCAGTAATACTATCTACACATTGAACAGAGTACAATTGAAGAAAGACACAAAGAGGACACCCTATGAGCTATGGTATGGTTACACACCCAATGTAAGTTACTTCAAGATCTTTGGTAGTCAATGTTATATCTTAAAAGATGATACAAATCGAAATCTTGAATCCAAAAGTGATGAAGGTTTCTTTCTAGGGTATTCCACCAAGAGCAAGGCTAATAAATGTCTAAATAAAGCCTCTAACAAAATTGTTGAAAGTGCAAATGTAAAGATAGATGAATTTGCAGAGAAGAATGAAAAGGAAAGCACAAAAGAACTAGAGGACTACAACAGGTTTGTTTACAATGAAGAACCTGACACTACCCGGACAATAATGTATAGCTCCCGAGCAACAGATTATTGCAATCGAGCATCAGGCTGCAAATACCAAAAATATGGATATTGCTCAAGCTGATGTACCAAGTGATGGAGATTAGAATGAAGGACATAATGATGACCAAGATGATAGACAAAGAATTGAACCTGTACTTTATAGATATGTCAAAAATAACCATCCAAAGAACCATATCATAGGAGACAAGAAGGCTGGTATGAGAACCAGAAGTAAGTCTCTAAACACAAGATGTCTAATTTGTGATCTTGAGCCAAAATCTGTCAATGTTGTACTTGATAATGATGAATGGATTAGTGCTATGAATGAAGAAATTGAGAAGATTGAGAAAAACAAGACATGGACACTTGTAATGAGACCAGATGACAAGAATGTCATCGGTACAAAATGGATATTTAGAAATAAGCTGAATGAGAATGGAGAAGTCACCAGAAATAAAGCAAGACTAGTATGCAAGGGGTATGCACAACAAGAAGGGATTGACTATGGAGAAACCTTTGCACCCATTTATAGGCTAGAAGGAGTGAGAATATTACTTGCTTATGCTGCATATAAAGGATTCAAGGTATACCAAATGGATGTCAAGTCTGCATTCCTGAATGGAATACTTGAGGAAGAGGTATACATTGAACAACTAGAAGGGTTTGTTGATCCAAACAAGAGGAACATGGTATGTAGACTACACAAAGCCCTGTATGGATTGAAACAAGCACCAAGAGCCTGTTATGAAAGACTTCATTCCTATCTCATAAGTATTGGATTTGTGAGAACTAGTGAAAACAGTAATCTTTATTTGAAGGAAGATACTGATGCTAACATTTTGATTGCTGAAATATTTGTTGATGACATTATATTTGGAGGAAATGATATGCTATGCAAATAATTTGCAAATGAAATGAGAAAAGAGTTTGAGATGTCTATGTTTGGAGAGATCAAGTTATTTCTTGGTCTGTAGATCATGCAACAAGATGAAGATATTTTCATCACACAATCCAAGTACATAAAGAAGTACTGAAAATATTCAAGATGGAAGATTCCAAGCCAGTTGGAACAGCGATAGCAACTAGATGTAAGCTAATAAAAGAGGACAAGTCACCTAAGGTAAATTAGAATTTGTACAGATCAATGATTGGAAAACTCATGTATGTTGTACATACCAGACTAGATATTGCACATGCAGTAGGAATAGTTGCAAGATTTTCTACTAATCCCGGGGAATCACATATGACTGCTATAAAAAGAATCCTAAGATATCTACAGAATACCGAGTACTATGGCTTATGGTATAGAAGAGAAGGCAAATTTGAACTTAAGGTCTTTACCGACATTGATTGGGCTGGAAACATTGATGACCAAAAGAGCACAACTAGAGGATCATTCTTTATGGGTGACAGACCTGTCACATGGATCAGCAAGAAGTAAGGACGCATCTCTCGGTCTACTATAGAAGCAGAGTATGTTGCTACTACTGCAAGCTGCTCAAATATTGCATGGATCAAATAGTTACTGGAAGGTATGCATATAAAAATTCTTGAACCAGTAATTATCTATTGTAATTATACAAGTGCAATTAACATCTCCAAGAATCTATTCATGCATGCTAAAACAAAGGATATAACTATCAAGTATCATTATTTGAGAGAACAAGTTCAAGCAAAGGAAGTGATACTTGAGTATGTGCAATCAAAGGAACAATTAGCTGATATATTCACCAAGCCACTGCCCAAGGATGCATTTGAGTACTTGAGAAAGAGACTAGGGGTTAGACCCTTGTCCAATGGTCAGTAAGATGACTGGAAGACTGCATCAGCCTACATATTGTCAGAATATCATTCATGTTGATGCAAGCTAAGAGATGGACTTCAAAGATACATCAGTACACAACAAAGTACTTATCTACTCCAAGCACAAGAATTGTTATATTGCTGATGGATTGGGAAATTTAAGGAGTATATTAAGGATAGAAATAATTGTTTAGAATTACTATCAAATATTTGTTTGACATTGTTGTCAAAGGGAGAGATTATATCCATTATCATATTAGGGAGAGATTATATCTAGATGTTTTGTTACCAAAAGGAGAGATGTAACCAGAAAGGGAGAGTACATACAAAGGGAGAGATTGCTGACAAAAGAGAAAAGAGACATCGAAAGAAAAGAATAGTCAAAGGGAGAGAGTTTGAAACATGGAGAGAACACATCACATCAGAAGAAGAAAGATTCTACATCTATCCAGTGAAGGGATTGAAGATAGAGAGAAAGCTGCAAGAATCAAATCTAAGCTCACATAAGCTTACCGAGGACCAGATATTTGTATCGGTTATAGTACATAAGATTGGTAGTTTGATGAACTTCAACTATTATACTTCATATTGTATTAGTGATAATATAGTGTGTTTCCATAAATTCCAAAGGGAGAGATTGATGAAATATAACTGATTGAATGTTTGAAGATGTTAAGTTGATGATCACCAAGTCATAGAAAGTTAATGCAAAGCATTAAATCAGTTAATGTATTGTATTGTCATTGATGTCAACTTGATATAACCTATATGGTCATGGACATACTACTAAAGACTTCAAAGAACCAATGAATCAAAGGCTATACTATCAGCAATGCATAAAAGTTAAGTATTCACAAAGTGACTGTATACACCGACGGATAGAGTAAACCAAAAGAGAAAATTCACAGTGTTACTTGATGAGAAAAAGTACAGCATTACCGACGAGCAAAGTCACAGTGTTATCCGACGAGAAAAGCACAGTGTAACTTGACGGACAAAATTACAGTGTTGCCTGACGGATAAGACAAGGAAGGAGATCCTGAAGATAACTGAAGTCTCACTAATGGAACAATCAAATGTCACTGATGACTAACTGAAGTATTGACCGAAAAAATAGAGAGTTCAGAAATGACAAAATGCTTAGCTTTCAAGAGCTAAATATAGACTTAACTGGTACTTATCATTGTTTTAATCGACAAGATAAAGACGGAGATAAGTAAAGGATCTAAAGTTGCTTTGTCTAATTGGAAAGAAGATCTCTACGAGATAAAATTGGAGTTTTTATTTAAATCTAACTGGCGGTAATTGTGGATCACCCCAAGATCAAGAAAGCCAAGAAACGGTGAAATCATGTCTATATAAGATAAAATATTATTCAATATGAATAGGGGGAGTGACAAGAGAATAGATGTTGAAGATATTCTGAAGGAGAAGAAATTCTTCATTCAGACATGATCAATCAAGCTGAGGAGAGAGCTAAATTCTACATACACCGACGAACAGTGATACAACATCACCGAGCAGAACAGTGTGGAGAAAAGGTATTGAATTGATAACATTGATCAGAAAGGTAATGCACTTACAATAGATCTGAAAATATGCAATTCTAGTTGTATATATGAACATTGATCTTTTGTAATTGAGATACATCCCAAGGAGTATCAAAAATTTTGGTCATACAAAGTAGCATTGGATATGCCCGATACCTATTGACAGGTCGAGTGAGTGTTTGATCAAGGATGGTAGCATTAGATGCCAGATACTAAGTGACAAACTATTATTTAAATCCTCTAACAAGGTCACACCTAACAGTGTGTTTGTAACCTTTAACAGGGTTGGCTCTTCACCGAGATCACTTCAGAAGAGTGAAAATTTGGGGTATCGGTCCTAGTGGTTTTTCCCTTAATAGGGTTTCCATGTTAAAAATCTATGTGTTAATGTGTTTATGAGTCATTACTTTATTGTTTTGCATTTCACATAAGTAAATCTGGATTGATCGGTATACACTAGTTATTTACTGTGTTTCGGTAAATAGAAAGACTGCTTATCGGTAAACATACAGTAGAAGGTTTTACAAAGAATTCTGACTAGTAGTAATTTGATATAAGTATTTGGAGGCATTCATCTTACAGGACTAAAGATAACTAGAGGTATAATTTTATGGTACTAAGTTTTAAGGGTTGATTTAAGGATTAATATTTGAGGCCACTGATTCAACCCCCCCCCCCCCCCCCNCTGATTCACCCCCCCCCCCCCCCCTCAGTTATTACTAACAAATGTACCAGAGGCCGGGGGTGTGTACTATGTCATTGTGTTTTTTGTTTTTCTTTGTGATTAGTATCTATTCGATTATCTTTACCCAACTTTTGTCTTAAGCTCATGTTTGAGTAGACTCGTGAGAATGTGTTATTATTGGGTTTTGGTTTGTAGACCAATATGTGTTCCTGATGACCTTATGTGGAACTAAAATTTTACCATCGTACCTATACAATATTTTGGAGACTAATGTTATTACGATCTTAGGGTAGGTAATCTAAGTTTTTAAGGGGGGAGTGGCTTGCAATGAGGGTCGAGACCCTAAGAGGTTTTTAGGGTAACTCATTGTAAGTTACTTAATAAGTGATAACCTAATACACTACGAGGTTTAAAATGAATTAATAAGATGTTTTTATTTCTTGCACATGCCTTGAGTGTTTTTATAGACTAGGATGGGAGTGGGAGAAGATGCTTGATTTGATCTTGCATAGTTAGTACCCTTGTCTATACGAGAGGTTACTAATACCGCATAGAGTCACTAGGGGGGCGAGGGTTCATCAGGATTGCCTGGGTCACCTTAGAGTTGACTCATGTGATGACACTTCCCCATATTCATTTCATATTTCCTACGTGTGTTAGTTTCCTCTGGGTTTATAGGTCTTTACCTATTTAGTTGGAAATGTACCTTGTGAGAGGGAGCTTTCTAGATCCCTTATATTGTCCTACTTTATGACTAGTTTGTAAACTGATTGGGATCTATTTTTATCTCCTCAGTACAGTGGGAGTGGACCATTTAGGTGTCATAGGGATGGGTGGTAGTGATCCTCTTTACCATTGGAGACCTCAATGTCCTTATACCATCGTTGGTGATATTGTAGCAGTTGCACTTCCTTGCGACATCTTAGGAGACATGCTCTTATCTTTCTTAAAGTTGTTTATCATATCATGTTTATGTATTTCAATTATGTTGTTATGGATTAATGTATTGTAATTTATGTTTAATTTTAATTACATACCCTATGACTTGTGTAGTGGATGTCATTTCTTGGATATAGCTTATGGTATCAAATGTAATCTTATCATTATTTATGAGATGTTGCACTTATTAATCATGTTGTACTTTGGCATATTTATATTTAATATTTAATTTATTTTTGTATAATTCTTACGTTATAGAACCCTTGAGAATTGTATCTTTGTTGAGTTTACTTTATGATCATTTTTTGTGTTTCACTGTATTTGCTTCCGCTTAATTAATCATCTTCAATGTAAACTTTAAAAATAATAATTGCAAACTTAGTTACTATTTTAGGTTAATTTCTCTTGGGTTCCCTTGTGGGGCATTACACTTAAGCTTCACCTCTAAAACAATAAAATTTGATACATTATATGTAAATTTACTTGCACACTGCAACCCATAATTGTTAATTGCAACATGTAGAGCCAGACACCATGATAGTGCAATTGAGTGTACATATTATGTCTAAGCAACAGTCCTCATAAACATTTCACAGACACTTCTAGATAATAGCACATGTGGTGTTGAATAAAAAAACATGATAACATTAAGAGAGTTATCAAACATACTTGACTCTGTCCTCTAGATGTTTTTCATGTGATGACATAAGTAATTAAAGCTTCATCAAACTCCCAGATACGTTGACATCAATGACAATACTATGCTCAACAATTAAACCTTCAACAAACTCTTGGATACCTTGACATCAATGACAACACCAAAATCACTTTTGACATGAGTGACAACACTTTACTCAGAAATATCCCCCTTTGTCAATGTTGGAAACCACAAAATGCTCCACCTGTGATACACACTCTTCTTTGATAACAAGCTCTACCTAACAAGCATTTTGTCTTTTTTTATCCCAGACATCAATGGAAAAGGGACACTTGAATCCTTCCTATGAGACCTTGTCTTTCCCTATTTAAAATAAATCATGCATTGGTATACTAAGTACTTCAGTGCAAGACCACCAAGCCTTCTTGCGATAAGAAATCAACACCCTCTTTGAACTTGTGATTCCTCTTAAAACATTAAAAAGGAGAGAGATCTCTCTCATCTTTTGCTTAAAAAATCAAATGTATTATCATACTCCATTTTGTACCATGACCATATTTCATCATTTTGTCCTTAAAGGCATTCAATTTCCTTAATCTTATTGAGGCCATCACTTTTTGCACCACAATTGTCTACAACGGGATTTTTGGTACTTTATTTTATGATTTCACATTCTTCTATACTAGAGGAAGCATTGTAGCATTTATCACTAGATCCATTACTCTTCTTAGTTAATATTGATTCTTCCTAATTTTGTTTCTCTTTCTTTCTTTTCCACGCCTTCTTAGACTCATTCCTTTGATTAGTAGAGATACTTTCCTTTTTATCTGGTTCAAAAACCTTCAGAAAACCACTACTAAAATATCTTGCAATCTGCCTAATGTTGTTGCACTTATAACATACGACATTGAAATCAACAGAAGGAGAAAATGTATTTATACTCACAAAATTATTCTTCCTTGCATGAAACCTTCTACAATCTATTTCCTTATGCCCATAATGATTTTTTCTTCTAGACCGCTTCTTCTATTTGTGAACATGAATGAATGCTTCATCTTTATTTTTGTTGTCTTCAGACACTATGAGTTTATCAAATCCTGAGATTCCAAAGCCATAATCATCTAGATTTTTCGTACTTGTTCTCATGGAATGCTTAATAGCCCCACTAATTTGGTTTTCATTCAATCCAATACCGGTCTTGATGTGTGGTTCCTTTTGACTACATAAAATATCATCTAAGATTTCATTACTTTTTCCAAACTTTACATCCTTTCTCAACTGAATTTTTTCTTTCTCCAAATCCTTTCTTAAGGATACCAGTTTTGCTTCAAGTCTTTCATAGGCCTTCTCTTTAGTATTTAAATTTTCTATCATGACATTGTTTCTCTTCTTTTCTTCTTTCAATTGAACTTTCAAATATATGATCAACATCTTTGATTTTTCTTTGGTTTTAATGTCCTCTGAAATTTGCAACCCTTGTTTATATTTTTTTCTTAAAAAATTTGATTTCCCTATGAGCATAATAAAGCTCTTCAAAATTCATTTCAACATCTTCTTCATTTATGGAAAACACATTCTCAACATCCTTATTTGTTTCCATCGCCATGAGTAGAGCCTTTTTAATTTCACTTCCAAAGGTGTTCTAATTATAGTCATCAAATAAGTAACCATTTTACTCGGCATAGAATCCATTCCTCTTCTTATGGTTTTGATTGAAGTTAAAATAGTTTTTGAAAGGAATTGTAACCCTTTACATTAGAAGAAAATATAGGCAAAAAATAAGAATAGCAAAAAGAGACAGCTGGGGGAAAAGGAAGGAGACATTAGGAACCCCCCCAGCATAATCAACCAGCAAAAAGTTACAAAACAGACAAAAAAAGTCCGAAAACGAGAACCAGCACAGTAAAGACATTTTTCCATAAGATTCATTGTGTCTTCCTTCAACAATTCAAATTGTTGGATAGAGTCCCATTGTGTCTTCATTCAGCTTCTTATGTTTTGATATCTTGTTACTACCTATTTTGAAGGAACAATTCGAAGCAATATGTCCAATTTTATCACAATTAAGAGATTTAATTGGCAACTTACCTTTATACTTGCCAAAACCTTTTTTTAATATTCTTTAAAAAGTTTCTTCTTCTAGATTTGAATATTAACTGCAACTTGAATATCCATTTATTCTGATGTTGTAAAGGTTGCCTCTTCTCTTGAGCTTTTATCATTCATAGTCCTCATCTCGTTAAACTATTTAGATATTTGGATTTTCTACTATTGAACTTTTGAATCAAACTTAGAGGGAAGATATTTGAGTACCTTTATTTGATAATCATTGATTCTTTCACTTCTTCACCAATTCATTTGTGTTGTGGTATGTTTTCATTGATATCAACCTAATGGAGTTGTGTTGTCATGATTGTCAACTTGATGAGCTAGTACAAGATGAAGATGTGGATGGGAGACTAATATGAAGCTATTTGTTGAAGACATATAGATGTTAATCACATTAAGCTAATTTTCAAACACATATGGAGTTGATTTATGAAGCTAATTAATGTTGGTCACATGGAGCTAATTGTTCAAGAAATATGGAGGTGGTTGTTGAAGACATATAAATGGTGATCACATGGAGTTGATTGTTGAAGACATATGAAGCTAGTTGTTGAAGACATATTTAGTTGATTGTTAAAGACATATAATTTGATTTTTGAAGACATATATGAGCTTATTGTTGAATACATATGAAGCTTCGGGTAACATGAATGAGTTGGTTGTAGAAGACGTAGAATAAATGTTTATGTTTGACAAAGTGTAGTTGTTAAGTTGTGTGTGTTGGTATTGGTGTCAACTCATAATGAAAAACTTGGAGCATTATGTGTTGCAAATGATATCAACTTATGTTCGTATGACTAATATTTCTGGTTGTTTGTCAAAATGATTTCTAATCAGATGCTCTTGATTTTTGTTGCTTTGTTATGCCAGTAATAATATATCTGAAATAGGGATTTTCCCTGCATTTCTTTATTCTTGAAGCTATGTTTATGCTAATTGGAATTGTGTTTGCGAAGGTTAGAAGATACTAAATCCAAATTTTCATGTCTTGATTCATTCTGTAGTCGAAGCTAGAGATGAGTAAGTATCAAAGTGCATTTCTAACAATAGTGTGGGTTTTAGGGAGAAATGAGAATGCTTCACATTTCTTTCTTCACTCTTGCAATTTGGGGAATGTGCTCATATTGTTTGTATCTTACTTTCCTCCAATTTTCAAATGTTTACAAGTATCACAATTATGATTCTAATTGTTATATCTCAAGACTAGTTGACTGGTTGTACATGGTGCTAGGTATATCAACTTTAGTTTATTTGTACCAACTTGTTTAGACCTAATTGTGTGTATGGATGGTGCCAAAATATTTCTAAATTAAATATGATGTTCCTTTGTGGTCTTCATGATGCTTTCAAACCATTCCAATACTCTTTGGTTATTGAATTGGATGATTGAGAGGATAAGTTGTTGTCTGGATGACCTGATTTGATTGCAACATTGATTAGGGTTTTGTGCTAGCTTGGAGGACCATTTCAGTAAGTTTTGAGGTCTTTTTTTAACGCTTGGCTTGGTCTAAGATTACACTCCTTCCACCACAAAGGTGTTTAGGGCCGACCTATGTGGTCGTTGCATGTTTCTTATTCATATATTTCATCATGGTTGATTTGGATAAGTTTATTGAACTTGCAGAGGGTATAAATGTAAGATCAAATCATTTAAAAGTATAAAATATAGCAGAAGTGTTCTGGGGTGTAAAGTGTGTGAGCTAAAATGCTTGATAATCACTGAGAGTAGTAAGTTGAAGGTATCTACATGTATAGGTGCTTGAAGTATTCTAGAAGTGTGTTGAAGGTTGTTGATGATCAATTGTATTGTAGAGAACATGTATTTCTATTCTTAATGTCATTATGAGGTTGTATCATCCTTCTCTAAGTGTTATCATAATCAAGGAGTGGAGAAATTCCTTTGGCGCAGCTGTAATATATTCATTTCAGGTAGTAGTTACTTCCTTAGGTGCAACCCTAAATTAAGTTGTGCAAATTGTTCATATATTGTGAGAATATTCTCATCGTGGTTTTTCCCTCATTTTATTTTTCATGTAAGTCTAGTGTTTACATGTACAATTGAGTGAAATGCTTTGTTGTTTCATTGTCGTTGATGCATGAAATAAAATATTTAATATAAGTAGTAAAAAGTTTAAGATTTTACTATACAATTGATTTATCCTCTCCTCTTAGTTTTCTTGTGTGTTCAACACCCTGATAGTATTGACAACTTCTTCAACTTGAAGTAGGTATGCAGTGATATTTTCTTCCTCCATCTTTAGACTTTTGAACAGTCCTTGGTAGGTCTCAATTTTTGCTTCCTTGACTTTATCATTACCTTCATAGATATTGTAAATCTTGTCCCAAATCTCTTTTTTAGTTATGTAGTGAATTATCTTCACAAACTCGGAGTCAGATAAACCACATAAAATAGAGTTTCTTGCTTTCACATTTGTTTCACATGCTCTCCTTCATGGTTGGACTATTGGGGGATTTTCTAGAATCTCATTATCATCAAAAATCAATTTCCAAACATCAAACCCTAAATTCATCAAATAGGCTTCCATCCTTACTTTATAAAAAGCATAATTGGATCCATCAAACAGGGGTGCCTTGTTTAAAGAGAGACCTTGAACTATTGTGTGTGTTATCATAGATCTACCTCAATTTGTTAAGCTTATTTAAGGAAATTGGCTTTAACACTAATTGGTAAATGCACTAATTGACGCAAGGAGGAACTTGGAGAAGGGGCCAAAGGCTCTCCCAACTACCAAACTACCTTGCAGAACCAATGCAAAAGCCAAACAACACAGTGAGAGAAGAAACAATAGAGATCCTTTATATTAACTTGATCAAACTCATTACTTGTCAGGATGTAAGGCCTTCCTATTTTTGGCCATATATTCAATAAATTACAGATTGACCTTCATACAACAGAGATCACAGACCTTCTTAAAGATAATTCAAATCTTGTTCTAGCACTCCTACTTCTGAACTACCTAAACTAAGAACATAGAAACAAATATATACAAGAGTCCAACAAGAGAGGTTGGTGCTCAAATCCATAAGAGATACCCAAATTTAGGTCCACACAGATCCCAATGAGAGACCCCAAATCAATTAAGCCATCGTAATTAACTGAAGAAGTCGGCCACCAGATCTAACTTCAAAATAAACATCTCGAGAGGATGATCACTGAAAATCAGCAACCGTCGGTAAAGAGATACCCAAGCATCAGACAACCCATCGGTAAAATCATACCAAGCATCAAAAAATCCATCAATAAAGCACGAACCTGAGAAACAATACCAGATACTCCATGTATTATTTTCCTCTTGTACTTCTGCCAACTCTCTATTTCAAAAAAATTTCAATTTCCTCTATCTGCTTCTTAGGATAATCACTTGGTACTGTCACTTCTTCATCAGATTCATGATATTCATACAAGTCTAAAATATTGAATATAGGTGATATATCCATGTCATCAGGTAACTCAACTTCATAAGCATTTCCACTGTCAAATCTTCTCAGTATTTTTCAAGTACCAAATTTCTTCATCTTCAATTTTCCATATGTTCCTATAGGAAATCTTCCCTTCTTTAGATGAACCATCACTGCATCACCAACTTCAAATGTTTTATATCTTCTTGATCTATCTGCACTATCTTTGTACTTCTGATTACTTTTCTCCAGCTTTTGCTATACATCTTCATGCAATGTCTTCATAAACTCAGCAAATTCCTCTGCTTCTGCACTTCTTTTCTCTTCTCCAACAATATCTCTCAAATCTGATATACCTCTCAGTTGTGTGCCATGAACAATCTCAAAAGGTTTCTTTCTAGTACTTCTATTCACTAAACTGTTGTATGCAAACTCTGCTTGTGCCAACATCAAATCCCAATTACTTGGTGTGTCTCCTACTAATCATCTCAACAAATTACCCAAACTTTGGTTTACAGCCTTTGTTTTTCCATCAGTCTATGGATGAGATGTAGAACTAAAATTCAACTCAGTATCCAACTTATTCCAAAGTGTTCTCCAAAAATAGCTAACAAACTTGTTGTCTCGGTCAGAGATGATACTCCTCGATAATCCATGCAATCTGACAATTTTCTTAAAGAAAAGATCTTCTATATGAATTGCATCTGATGTTTTCTTACATGGTATTAAATGCGTCATTTTATAAAATCTATCCACAACAACAAATATAGAATCATTACCTCTTGTTGTCCTAGGTAAGCCAAGAACAAAATCCATGTTGATATCACTCCAAGGTTTCTCAAGAACAGTAATCGGTGTATACAAACCAGTATTCTGACTCACTCCTTTTGCAACTTAACAAAATCCACAACTTTTCACAAATTTCTGAACATCCTTATACAACTGAGGCCAAAAATACCTCTCCTTTAGCAAACTCAATGTCTTATCAATACCAAAGTGTCCAGCCAATCCACTACTATGTTTTTCCTTAATCAAATTAGTTCTCATTGAACCTCTTGGTATGCACAATTGAATACCTTTGAACAAGATATATTCCTAAATGAAATAGTCTTCATACTTACTTGATTGATTTGAATTAGGTGCTCTGCACACTCTCCATTTCTTTGAAAAATCAAGATCATACAAATTCTTCATGTCATCAAAACCAAGAACCTCAATTCTCATTTCAATCAATAAAGATCTTCTTCTACTCGATGCATCAACAAATCGGTTAGAAACTCCACTCTTATGCTTTATCACAAATGTGAAAATCTGCAAATACTCTACCCATTTCATATGTCTCTGATTCAACTTATTCTGACTACCCAAATATTTTAAAGCCTTATGAATAGTATACAACACAAATTGATTTGGCATCAAATAACGTCTCCATTTCTTCATAGCTTGCACAAAAGGATAGAACTCTTGATCGTAGACATAATATTTCCTCTTTGCATCATTCAACTTCTCACTAAAGAAAGCAACATGTTTACCTTCTTGATTCATCACAGCTCCAATTGCATTTCCACTTGCATCACATTCAACTTGAAATAACTTATTGAAATCAGGTAATTCTAACACAGGTAATTCAACAACTTTCAACTTCAAAGCTCCAAAACTCTTATCAACTCCATGTGTCCATTTGAATTCTCTTTTGTCTCCTCTCATTGTTTCATTCATAATATTAACAATAGAACTGAATTTTTTGCTAAACTTTCTGTAAAAACTTGTCAATCCATGGAATGATCTTACCTTAGTGACATTTTCAGGTGTAGGCCAACTCAATATAGCTTCAACCTTCTCTAGATCCATCTTCAAACCATCATCTCAAATTACAAAACCCAATTACACAAGTTCTTCTTTCATGAAGGAACACTTCTTCAGATTTATCAACAACTTTTCTTCTTTCAATCTCTGCAAAAGTTGCCTTATATGCATCAAATGCTCTTCTCTAGTCTTACTGAATATCATAATGTCATCCAAATATACAATCACACACTTATTCAATAATTTCTTTATAACTTCATTCATTAATCTCATAAAAGTACTCGATGCATTAGTTAAACCAAAAGGCATAACCAACCACTCATACAAACCTTCCTTTGGCTTGAAAGTAGTCTTCCATTCATCACCTTCTCTAATTCTGATATGATGATATCCACTTTTCAAATCAATTTTGGTAAAATATCTTGCTCCACTTAAACAATCCATTATGTCATCCATTCTTGGTATAGGAAACCTATACTTCACTGTGATCTTGTTAATTGTTCTTGAATCAGTGCACATTCTCCATTCTCCATTCTTCTTAGGTGCTAAAATAGCTGGTACTGTTAGTAATAACTGAGAGGGGGGTGAATTAGTGGCCTTAAAAATTTATCCAATTTCAAACTTTAATCCACCAATCAGTACTTCTCAAATTATTAAGTCCCTACAAGATGTATGCCTTTGAAATACTTGAAACAAATAAATATCTGTTGGTTGTCTATCCTTATTCTCCTTGATAACCGATAAGCAGTAAATTGTATTTACCGATACTCAGTAAATATGCAGAGTATACCAGTCAATCCATAAATGCATATGTAGAATGTAAAACAATAAAGTAATAAACCATACACACATAACACAAGGATTTTAACATGGAAACCCTGTTAAGGGAAAAACCACTGGGACCAGTACCCCTAATTTTCACTTTTCTGAAATGAGCCCTGTTAGGAGCCAACCCTGTTAAAGGTTACAAACACACTATTAAGTGTGACCTTTTTAGAGGATTTTCAATACATAGGTTGTCACTAAGTATCTGGCATCTACGCTACCATCCTTGAGTCTGTCTCATGACTGTCACTAGGGTTTATGCAAATCTTACTACCATCCTTGAATCAATCTCCTCCTTAGACTGTCAATAGGGTTTAGGTAAGACTGGTGCTACTATCATGAGTCAACCTTCTGGTAATCTGTTAGGATATACCTCAGTTACAAAAGACTGTTAAGTCCTGCTTTGTTAAGAGACTTAATACTTCAATGGTTAAATTGAAACAAAATGACCTGTTTCTAATGCAACTGAATTGCAGATTTTTAGATCTATTTACTTACAATATCTTTCTGATCAATGTATCAATACAATTCCTTTGTAATTAACTCTTTCTGCTCTGTGATGTTGTGCTTTTCTGTCCGTTGGTGTCTGTAGAATTCTTTAGCTCTCCCTCAACTTGATTGATCAGGACTGCATAAAGTTAATCCTTCATCATTTTCTCTTCAGCATCTTCTATCAGTTCACTCCCCCGTCTATCTGATTGCTTTCTTGCATCATTTCAAGGTGAATTGTGCTTGTCTCTTATATATACATGATTTTCCTTAATTCTAGGTTCTTGATTCTTGTCGTGAAAAACAATCCAGCCAAATTGATTTATGGCTTTAACTCCTGATTTATCTCGTAGTTATATTCTTGCCAACTGTACAAATCACTTACTTAAATATGGTCAAATAAAACAAATAAAACAACCAATTAATTCTATCTTTTAGCTCTGCCAGCTAGATATTTTGTCATTTTTTGATCTCTCTGTTCTGTCGGTCAATTCTGCAGTTCATCACCGGTGACAACTACCAGTTCCGTCGGTGTAACTTCAGTTAGCTTCGGGATCTCCGTCCGTCAGGAAACATTGGATCTTTCTCATCGGGAAACACTATTTTTAGCTCGTCGGGCATCATGTGATTTTGCTTCATCGGGCAACACTGTCTTCTGCTCGTCGGGCATCATTGTGACTTTATCTCTGTCTTTACCGATGGTGTGCACTCCGTCGGTGTAGTCTGTCACTTAGTGAATACTTGAATTTTATGCATTGCTGAAAG
>MU225134.1:6223491-6236547 GCA_018584345.1 Thuja plicata
GACCGAATATTAATAATGGCCAGGCGATAGGGTGAAACGAATATATGTAAAACAATCACCAATTCCCCGCTCGCCGACATGCGACATTCGCCAATTGGCGAATAATCGCCACTAAAGTTATCGCTGTCAGTTACATGTCATCAGGTACTGCGCATGGACTCAAACTTTCTCGGATCAAACCTTTGTTCAACAATTCATGAACTTGTCGGTTAAGCTCTTCATTTTCGGTAGGTATTAACTGATGTGGTGCTTTGTTTGGTAAACTAGCTCCAGGAATTAGATCCATAGAATGATTGATATCTCTCATTGGTGGCAAACCATCAGGTATATTATCTAAAATTATCTCCTTGTATTCGGTGAGTAACTTTCCAACTTCTGTAGGAATGACATCTTCTATATTTTTGCTTGGTTTGTTAGGATTCAAAGCATAATAGATATCATTTCTTTTCAAATCCTTAACAAACTGTCTACCTTCCATCAGACAAACTTTCATAGATGTACATATCTCACCAACAGATTCTTCAACCAAAGGTAACAAAACTTGCTTCTTACCATCAACCCAAATAGAATATCCATTCAATCTTCCATCATGTATAACATGTTTATCATATTGCCAAGGTCTACCCAACAAAATATGACAGCAATCCATAGGCATAATATCACACAACACCTTATCATAGTATTTTCATATTCACAAAATATTGTTCACTCACCATTAATGTATGATCATCCTTGATCCATGAGATCTGATAGGGTTTCAGATGTTTCATCCTCTCCAACTGCAACTTTGCAACCATTTCCTTAGATGCCAGATTCTCCGAGATTCCACTATCAACAATCACCTTCCAAACTTTGTCTGCAACTCTACATCTGGTCTTGAAGAAACTTTTTCTAACAGGATCTTGCTTATCCTTCTCACTCCATAGTATCCTTCAAATCATGAAATTTCCTTCTTTCTCAGCTTCATTTGGTGACTCCTCTTGCACCAATGCATTTCTGCTACTACTACCTTTCTTGCTTGCATGTGTACACTCAAAGGATTTATGTCCTTCTTCACCACAATTGTAACAAGTAATTTGGAATCCTTTTCTACTATAACCATCTCTGGAGTAATTACCTCTTCCTCGGTATGAATTTCCACCTTTCCATTCAGTCCTTCCCTTGTCTTGAGATGTGTCTGAAATTGACTTGTCTGGTTCAGATCTACTATTTTCACCATGAGATTTGCCTCTTCCTCTAGGGAATCTACCACCTCTGCTTCTTTTTCTTTGTTCATATCTTCTGTTCAACTTTTCCTAAGCTTTTAGGGCAAATTTATATGTCTCCTCAATGCTTTCCATCTTGACCAAACTGATTTCATCTTGTATAATACTTCTCAAGCCATTCAGGTATCTTGCTACTCTTTCCACTTCATCTTCAACATGTCCAAATCTGATGTCCAATCTGTAGATTTCTTCAGTATACTTCTTTACTGATTTGTCTTTCTATTTCAAACTTTACATTTGCCAGATTAGGTTAATCTGATAGTCACAAGGTAGAAACTTGCCTTTGAATTTGTTTACCATCTTATCCCATATCTTGATTTTGTCTTTACCTTTCTTCTTTCGATCCAATTGCAGATGTTCCCACCATAGGGATGCATGTCCTTTCAATTTAGTGCTTGCAATCTTCACCTTCTTATCGTCTGCCACATTCTCATATTCAAAATACTTGTCCATCTCAGTTATCCAATTAATCAATTCATCATAATCCAATTTTCCACTATACTCAGGAGGATTAAACTAAGGTGTGGATTTCAAACTTGTCAAAGCTCTCAGGAATCGCTCTTCTTCTTGATTCATCACAGGTGCAGGTGCAGCTTCACCTTGAACCTCTTCAATTTCATCATCACTAGCATCCTCAAGATGTCTTCCTCTGCATTGGGCTGTCTCAACAGCTTCCAATCTAGCAGCCATCTGTCTAAGCATATCAGCTAGACCTGGATCTGCATTTCCTCTCCCACGAACCATCTTGAATCCCTCTGCAATTGTAGGTTAGATTGCAATCTGCTACCCCACAACAATACCAACTAGGGTTAGGGTTTACAATAAGGATCTTAGATCTCACCAATGCTCTGATACCACCTGACGCAAGGAGGGGAGTGGAGAAGGGGCCAAAGGCTCTCGCAACTACCAAACCACCTTGCAGAACCAATGTGGAAGCCAAACAACACAATGAGAGAAGAAACAACACAGATCCTTTATATTAACTTGATCAAACTCATTACATGTCGGGTTGTAAGCCCTTCCTGGTTTTGACCATATATTCATTGAATTACAGATTGACCTTCATACAACAGAGATCACAGACCTTCTTACAGATAATTCAAATCTTGTTCTAGCACTCCTACTTCTAAATTGCCTAAACTAAGAACATAGAAACAAATATATACAAGAGTCCAATAAGAGAGGTCAGCGCTCAAATCCATAAGAGAGACCTAGATTTAGGTCCACACAGATCCCAATGAGAGACCCCAAATCAATTAAGCAATCGGAATTAATTGAAAAAGTCGGCCACCAGATCTAACTTCAAAATAAACATCTCGGGAGGATGATCATAGAAAATCAGCAACCATTGGTAAAGACATACCCGAGCATCAGACAACCCGTCGGTAAAGAGATCACCGAAATCCATTGGTAAAAGCATACTCGAGCATCAGAAAACCCGTTGGTAAAGAGATCACCGAAATCCGTTGGTAAAGCACGAACCTGAGCAACAGAAGACAAACTACAAAGCATAAGTAAACATCTTTTTGGTTGAGCAAGATTGCCAAGGACCCAAGATGCTCCTGCATCACTAATATATTGAGGGGGTTGAATCATTATATGTTAATTATCATCTTTGAATCCAATTTATCATTAGGATCATCACTGAATCTTACTTTAACGTTAAAGCAATTAAAACAATGCTAATTATAATCACAAATCAACACATATTAGCACCAATTATATATACGAAAATCTAAAAGGGAAAAACCCAGTGAGAATAGCTACTTGGATGTACCAGCCAATCTAGCTTCACAAAAATAATTACAATATTTTGTAGGCACCAACCCATAGCAAATACAATCTCAGATTGAGATACAAATTGCCAATTACATTTTCAAGCACCAACTTATAGAGATACCAATCGTCTAAGCTAAGAATTGAGCACCAACTTAGATATTGAGTCACCAACCTCAATCACAATAAGATATATGAAAGATATGTCATGTGCACATTCATAACTAACATTCACCATTTCTCTAATCTAATCTACTTCAAAACACTCTCATCATGTGCATGAGATCTACATTTCAATTTGCAGACTTACACATAAATTAAGTAGACAACTTGCACAACTTTTTCCACAATTATCTTCTACTTGCTTACATACACCATTAGAATACATCCAATCACTACTATATATGCATTCCTACATTAAGTACATCCTTAAGTCAACCTAGAATTATTTAACATCTGCAACAAGCGCAATCCAAAAGCCAACATGCTATACACCAAGAGTGGGAACACACTATGAGTTACCCAACACTAACTCAAATTGTCCCAAGTAACCTCCACGTGCTTCCTCCAACACGTGCATAGTGCAATACTCTAACACATTCATTAAGAACATCATCATAATCAACATGCAGACATAGTGACAAATCTGTCACCAATAAATTTTTGTATTCTTAAGCTCCACCTCTAAAACTCTAGAATCTAATACATCATATGCAACTTTACTTCCGCACCGTGAGCCATAATTCTCTATTGTGATTGAATGTGGAGTCAAAGACCATGACAATGCAACTAAACTTGCAATGTGTTTTTCTAAGCAATAGTCATCAGAAACCTTCTACATACACTTCTAGATAGTAGCACGTGTACTAAACAATCAAGAACAATTGATACCGAAACAACATGATACTTCAATCTATCCTTTAGATGGTTTGCATGTCATGATAGAAGTAATTAAACCTTCCACAAACTCCCAAATACCTTTACACCAATGAACTGAAAACCTTACATCAATGAGAACACTAGCTACACCTTTGACATCAATGACAACACTATGCTCAACAATTAAACATTCAACAAAATCCTAGATACCTTGACACCACTGGCAACACTGACGGCACGTTTGACAACAATGACAACATTATAATTTAGAGAAATTTAGAAAAATATTTATAATTGGTTCCCCACTTATGAAAAATGTTGTCATGTTATTTTAGCACTATTGCTTTATTTTCTTATCAAATATTGCGGACTTTGTAAGAGATGTTGATCTAATACATTGTGTGATGAATGTTTACTGTAGGAAGTTTTATTAAGTAGATGTCAAACTTAATGTTTGATGGTTATGATTGAGATGTAAGTTTCACATGCATGTAAGATTTTTCCTATGAATGTTATGGATTTATTCAATAGGACAACTTGCATTTAACATTGTTAGGATGAGGTCAATGAATGACTCTCTAAATGATTTATATGTGGTCTTGTCCATCCATGAGAAGGATTTATGTAGTTTATTCTTGGCAAAGGCAAGGACAATTACAAATGTGGTCAAATTTTAATAAGAAATTTGGTAGCTCTTTGGAGGTATACGAGATAACAAATTCTTTTGCAAGTGATTACTAATGCTACAAATATTATTGAAGTTGATAGTTCTTATGATAGAAATTGAAGTTGGTTTTTAATTATCTTTTGTTTCAAATTGTTTAATTCACGACTTGCTAGTGTTTTGCTCCATTTTAGCCAATTAGTTTGGGATTGTGTCATGGCTTTATGTTGTAATTACTCTCCTAAGATAACTCTTGATATTTATCATTTTTTTTTTTATAAATTATGATGGATTTTTTATTTAATTTTTAGATGCTCTCTTTTGTCTCAATGTGATCCCTCATGGATTGTGCTTATCCATTAAACATTGTTTAAATTTGATTCTATTTTTTTCAATAATTTATTTATAAATTAACATAATCTTGCATTAAGTACCTATATATTTTCCTCATGCAAACATGTTTTTTTTTCAATATGTATATCTCTAATTCATTCAAAGTTCTAAGATACATCCGAAGAGACATGCCAATAGTACTATAATGTGACTTTCTATCGATATCACAAAACTAAATGGAGATATCACTTAAAACAAATAAGTGAGGAAAAATATCATAATGTGAAATAAAGTAATAAATATGTGAATAATGATAACTAGATTTCAAATTTATCAATAGATAGGAATATGAATTATAGAATGTAATTTAAAATATTTTTCAATAATAGAATATAAGATTATTGAATCATGAATAATATTATAATATATTAGTTCAATTTTTTTATAATAATAAAAATAAAAATATATAATTCTGTATAACCTAACATTTTGTTTAATAATGCAATTATAAAAATATTTTGTATTATTTGATACTTTTCCAATTATTATCAAAACATAAGCAATATACACATTGTCATACATTAGCATAAGCACTTTGGAATTTTTCATATATATATATATATTTTGTTTAACGTGTTTCTATTTTAAAAATTAACCTACTGAACAAGAAAATAACAGACTGCTAAAAGTCACTGCAGAAAACAAACAAACATGATATATGTTGATAAAGATAAACTCAACATCAACACTTACATGATTTTGAAAACCCTTTTGTGTTTACCAGCCATAAGAGAAAACCGTATTCCTCCAAACCTCAAGCCAATATTCAATAATTTACAAATGTAAATTTGCTATTGAACAGATATGCCTACAGCAATAAAAGACAAATAGACCTTGGCAGTTATATGGTAAAAGATCTTTCAGAATATGACCTGCATTCGATAGAAAATGACCCTTTTTGTAAAGGCCATCACAGGTAAAGCTCATCAGTGGACTAAAAGCATTTCAAATGGCAGTGATCTAAAGTAAGCCAGTTACCTTACCAAATCCCACTGTATTACACACTGGTAAGCCCAGTTACCAAATCCCATATTCATATCTACTAATATCCTTGGATGTATGAGAATAAGTATAGATAAATTCCCATGAGTACCAGGTCTCACCAAATATGTGTGGTCTCAAAACTTCTCATGTATTGATTATAGCATTTATCCAGACAAGAAGACAGTCTGTATACCTAAAGGAAAATCTCACTACTGAGTTACCTTCTGAGACCTTTGAGAAGAGTCCACGATTGGCGAGCATTCATTTGCCACTCAATACTATGAGCAAAGGTTAATGAATGTTTCTATGCTCTTTTGAAGAAAGGAACTCTTCAAAATGGTATGGGTATAATTGCTGCTTTTATCCTTGCTGCATTGTTCATCCATTTTGGATTTTTCAAATTTGTGCAGCTTCAGTTGAATCCACATCCTGAGATACATTCAGAACTCTGGGAATTGTATCGGTACTCAAGGCAGGGACACCGCTTTCTCTAGAAGGATATGGATCTTTCATTAAATTTGTACTTACTAATTTGAAACTATCAGCTTCAGATTTTTTTAAGGAAGTTTGTCCTTCAGAATAATGTTTACCTTCTGTTTTAGTGAAACCATTAGAAAGTACGTGTCTTGGTTCCTTCTTCAATTGGGACTTTGGAGAACTTGGTACCTTCTTAGACAATGAACTGCTACAGGTAGCTGGCAAAGTGTCTATATTTCTACCTGATACATAAATATGTTTCTCTCCCAAGCCGCTGTTCTTGTTCTCTTGATCAGATACAGGCTTAAAAGTCTGCAGAGACTTACTCAAAATTGTCCCATGGCCTGTATTCTTCCTTCCAAACCTTGGAGACTTTGCACAAGTTGGTGGAATCTTATAACAAACATTATAAAAAAAATACTGTCAGAAAATACAGCAACTAAGTACATTAAACCGTACTGATTTTTGAAAAAGGTAGTATCTGCAAGAATTAAAAAGCGTAAAATCGAAACTTTACATACAAAGCATCTACTAGAAGTAATTAACAAAACATGGTGGTACATATTCAGGAATCCAGGGTCCAACAGTCTGCACCTTTTTTATTTCTGCCATGGGAGGACCTCCTTCCTGATAGAAGTTGGGCATTGGAGTGGCTTTGAATTTCAAGTTCTTCCGCAATTTTATCAATTCAGCATCCTTTTCTTCCTACAAGAGGATTACCAAGTGAAATATATCAACAAAAAGAGCACTGTATAAGTTACAAAAACCTGAATCAATCAAATTTTGTGCTAAACGGATTCAACGAAAAGAGAACATGTCATCCATTGAAAGGGAGGCATCACTCCCTTGCATAAACAACACAATAAATGATCCAAAAGCATCATGTAAACATGTAAATTTGTAAACGTGAGGTAATGAACATGAGAAGTATATAACATATGCACATAATTGCACATTAATCTGGTTGAAACTGGAAGAGGAAATATATAACATATTTGATATTTCTCTCAATTGTGGTGAATGTTTTCCTTAATTATTTGCCCTGAAATTACTACAATTTCCATGCAATATAATGTTCATTTGATGTTAATTCAATCGCAGAATAAGGCTTATAATGTGCACACTCACCATAGTACTAGGGATCAATAAATTCTCTTCCACCTCGTAACAACGAATTAGCAATTTAAGTAAAGGTCAAAATTAAAATTAATTTCAAAGTTTGCAAGGATGAGATGATTTGAAATTGACATATTTTGAAGGGAAGAAAATTGCTTGATTTGAATGATTGGTGTGGAAACACTGGTACATCTTAGACATTCTTAGAAATTAATTGTATGATAGCGCTTTGAGCCTTCCGGAGATAAAATAATGGATACAGATATTTTTTCCTGATGCTTTGTCTTTTAACATGCCTATTATAATTATTCTAGGCACTCACGTCTTAAGGTGTAGGATTGTTGGGAAGACATGAAACCCTTTCAGGTTCAATCATTCAGATTTTGTTTCTGACATCCTATGTCTCCGGCACCAGAGTATCCTTCCTATCATGTCATTCATAGCAGAGGACACTGCTTTTGCTTACTTTCTGTTTTCTAAATAGTTTGACTTTGTTTGAATACACAGAAACCACATGATGAAAGACAGACGATTAATGTGCAGGCAGATCTACTCGGATTTCAAAACAAATTTTAAAATATGAGAATCCCCTTCTGTTAAATTATTTTCAATTAGTATTACATGTATGCATCAAATTAATGTCCCTGATTTTGGTGTAGCTGTGCCTTGAATCAGAAGTGGTGAAGTATAAATTTGATTTACAAATATGGAAGATTTACCATCAAGTTAGCCACAATAAGCTACCATATATGTAAGATTTACCCTCAAGAAAATCACGATATCTGTGACATTCTGGTTTCCAATCAATGCATTGCTAGTACTAGTTTAGTCAGACTGTTGAAAACTTAAAAGATTACAATCGTCAGCTTACAAAACCCAGACGCATTCATACAGAAGCCCTTAGTTCCATTTTTTACTTCACTGATTTTCTACCCCCATGTAAATGTTTACGGTTTGAATGCCAAGTGTGGCATAGCCTCTAATGAAACTTCCCGTGAAGCCTCAAAATATTGTAGTCAGAAAGTAATGGATTGTTCTGTCTCATAAAATAGGATACCTTAAAACCAATGAGTCATTTCCATCTTGTTAAAATAGTTCAAGGCCTTAAATTCGTTTATTCTACTAGAAAATGGAAATCGGTGACTATGGCTACGAGTCATGACTACTATTTAGGGTATTAGAAATGCTGATTATTTGAAGGTTTTGTAAGTTTGTAACAGCAAATGGCAATGCCCGGGCGCATAGTGTTTAAAACAAATGTAGTACATTAAAAATAAAAGCACGAAACTTTCAGTCCATATTATTAGCTCAAGTATTTCTAGATTTGAATTTTTCCTCTATTAATGTTTCAGATCAGACTTCATTTGAATTTTTTCTCTATTAATGTTTCAGATCAGACTTCATGATCCATCATCAGGATAAGAAACTATAGATGTGACTGATCTCACTCTTTTAGAATGACCATCTAAAGGGTGCTTTCAACTTTACACCTTGGAAATACAAATTGTAAATGCTACTAGAGAAGATTGAAAGGTTGGGCCTCCTACCAATCTTGTTGAGTTGGCCAAACATAACAAAAAATTGGCCAAGGCAAGGCAAATCACCTTAGGTTTGACGGAGAACTATTTGATCCATCACATCACAAAGAAGACAATGAAGGTGATGCATAATGCCTTGAGCACTCTGTATCAAAGTGTGAACACTTCCCACAGGGTATTGGTAAAGATCAAACACAATGCCAACACACATGAGCAATATAGACACAGAGGCCAGTTACATTAAGATCTTTGAGCTTCAAGATCAACTCGATACTGGGTTCTCTCCATCCTGGGACTTATTTGTTGGGAGTGTCAATGCTTGTGAGAAGCCTCCCATTTTTGGGAAGCCTTGCGATGATTTCACCAAGGAGGAATCCACACCAAAAAGTACTTTAGCTAGAGTGGAACAGAGAGAAAATCTAGTGAAGCATCGAGACACATGACCCTCAATAAAAAACTAAAAGCTTTAAACAAACATCAGCAGCAAGAGGCAAGTATATAGATGGAGTTCGGTGGTAATATGTTGCAAGTTTAACCAAGAGCTTGCTTTTAGTATTAGCCATGACATATCTTAGATATGTGTTGAATTTGACTATCAACAAATCGTTATCAAAGATCATAGCCAAGATCCTGTTCAAGTTTTGGCTATAGACATGCAGGAGACTGGCCTTTATAGGTTCCTTGTTCATTTGATCAAACACAGAGCACTAGTGTATGATAGTGACCAATTGTGCAAGCTCTGATACAATGAACCTTGTCACCTGCACAATGGAATATAACCTCTCTTAAAGGACATGATAAAAGGATTGTCGGACTTCAAGATAAAAATGGATAGGAGTGTGCAATGGTTACATGCTTAGCAAGCATGCCGAAACTACTTTCCCTCGCATTGCGCAGAAATCAAGAGACATTCTTGATCTGATTCATTCATATGTGTGCAAACCTATGTCAACTTTATTGGCAAGTAGCATTTCCTCTCGGAAAACTTGAATTTAATTCATAAAGACCAAAGATAGGTCTTTGAGAAGTTCCAAGCATTTGAAGCTCTTGTGGAGAATCAAACAGGAAGGAAGATTAAGATTTTGAGGTCTAACAAAGGATGTGTGTATAACTCCAAGGACTTTGATGCCTTTTGCAAAGATGTAGGGATCAAGAGAAGTTGATTGTATCTTCCAACCCTCAACAATGTGTTGAAGGGACTCGAGACGAAACTTTCACGAGAGAGAAACCTGATGTTTCTTATTTTCGGCTGTTTGGAGTCTTGTCTAAATTCATGCGCTAGAGGAGAAGAGGAAAATCACCCAGTTCTCTAAAATGAAAATCACTCTGACCAGGTATTTGAGTTGAACATGGTCTTCCTTGCTGTGAGTTGTTTCTACTCGAGTCTTGAAAAATGTGTCAGTCGTCAATATTCTTAGAACAAAGTTGCATGGACACTGCTATTTTCAAGACCTCTAGTATGGATACAGAAATTATAAAATACAAATTCTAAAGAGACACTGCTACATGGATTTTACGTGAGGCAATATTTCCAATTATATAAATATTGCCTTACATTCTCGAAAAAATGCGTCAAACCTCGATACTCTGAACACGTTACAACAAATTTGCAGGACACTGCTATTTTTCAAGATCCTTAACACGAGCAAATTTGAATAACCAACTATATATTTGTATTAAAAACTAGCTGATAATATTAAAATATATTTTATTATTTATATTTAAATATTATATTTTATTTATAAAAAATATTAAACTTATCAAAATTAATGACAAATAATAATAAATTTATTAGATATATTAATTACGAAGATTGTTCAAGGAAGGATGCAAGACGATGAGTTCATCTTTTTTCAATATTTCATTCATCAGTTTGTTGGATTTTTCAGTTCATTCTTCCTTACAATGGCTTCAAACAGGCTGAGAATTTGTGATTAGTAATACCAAGGTTTTAAAAAAAAAAAGTGTTTATATTAATTTTTTAATAAAAAAATAAAATAAAAAAGAAATACAATGTGTAATTATGTGGTAAATTTGAGAAATAATAGTTATAAAAATAGTTCTATAGATTTATCATAGTAAAAATTTATCATCCCTATTTATATATAAATGAAAATTTTAATTTTCTTCGTACTTTTAACACAATGCGATGTATGAGTTCAATGGGGTAATCAAGAACTCTTTCCTCTTTTACTTACTATTCAATGTCCTATTTTACTATTCAATGTTCTATTTGTTTGGTTTTTTTTGGCTTATTATTCAATGACCTATTTGTTAGGTTTATAAATAAATGTTTTTTCCTAAAGGTGATATATAGAATAATCAAATAAGATGTGCATACGCACAAATTATAACCAAATAAGATGTGTATATGCACAAATTATAAATTATCTTACATAAATATATAATTAGGAGATATTGATAATTGATAATAAGTGAATGTAAAAAAAACTTGATACACGTTAAATTACAAAAAAAAAAAATGAAAAACATATAAATTTATTAGGTTTCAAGAATATAAATTACTACCACAAATTTATCTATAGGAACAAATCCATGATTGTAATATTGTCTTATACCTACAAATTTAATCTATATGTTCTATAGAGTTCTCTTCAATAAATTATCAAATAATTAGATATAGAGTTCTCTTCAATGAATTGTCAAATAATTAGATGGTATTATAAATAAAAGTGTTATCCTAAAGGTGATATAGGATAATCAAATAAGATGCATGTACACAAATTATAAATGATCTTGCCTATATATATAATTAGTAGATATTGATAATTGATAATAAGTGAATGTAAAAAAACTTCATACACATTGAATTATTAAAAAAAATGAAAAATATGTAGATTTATTAGGTTTCAAGATTAGAAATTACTAAGACAAATTTGTCTATAAGGAACAAATCCGTGATTGTAATATTGTCCTATACCTACAAATTTGATCTATACATCCTATAGAGTTCTCTTCATTTTTTCCAAGGTTCCTCAATTTCTCAATGCATCCAAGGGAGGTATTAATAAATACCTTTACTAAGTTTCCACAATTGATTATTTTAATAATGTTTGACGATTTTAATGAATGCGTTGAATGCACTTAGTAAAAGGATATAACAATAGATATACATATGTTTAGTTCACCATAAGAAATAAGGTTAAGTGTTGGAATTCAATCAAAACTAAATTACAAAACATTAATAATAAATTACAAAAATGTATATAACCAACATCTGTAAATAATAATTGAAAATTGTTAATTTTATAAAAAAATTTAAAAATAAGAAAATTATTATTATTTTATCTCTATATCTATTTATGCATGTAAGATCGCCTTCTATTTGTATCTCTCCCTCTTTAAAAATAAGATAATTAATATTATTTTATCTCTATATCTCTTTATGCATGTACCTTTATCTCTTTGTATCACCTTCTATATGTATCTCTCCCTCTCTATGTATTGTGTTCTCTCCCTCTCCCTTATATGTATCTCTCTAGCCCTCTCTCAACTCTCTAATCCATTTTCTCCCCTATCTCCCCTCTTTGTCTTGCTACCTCCTCTACCTATCTCTTACATCTCTTTATATCTTCCCCCTTTTCTCTCCCCCTCCCCCTTTCTACCTATCTCTATCCCTTTCTCCTCATTCCGCTCTCTCTATCTCCACACTTATCCCTCCCTCAATCCCTTCTTATCCCCTATCTCTCTATTCCTACCACCATCTCCCTTTCTCTTCCAATGTATATATTTCTATCTCTCCCTCTCTCTCTTTTTATATCGTTGTGTCTATTTCTCTCTTTTGTCTCTTCATTTGTTTGTTTCTCTATTTATATACCTCTCTATCTTCCTCTCCCTCTCCCTCCTCTATATGTCTCCTTATATGTCTATCACTTTACATCACCAACTACATATCTCTATCCATCTCTCTTCCTCTATATATCTCCACCTCTCCCTCTTTATC
>MU225134.1:6241849-6294010 GCA_018584345.1 Thuja plicata
ACATCAAAGATTCAAAACATTAAAATTAAATCAGAACATCAGTTCAAGTATCATTGTTTGAAGTTCAACTAATGGATTAATAATTTATTGATATTCTTCTTCTTCTTCATCATCATCTTCTATATGGGGTTTTCGGGGGCAGCGCCCCCGAAAGCTCAACCGACTTTAATTATTTTATAAAGGCATCGAGAGTTATTTTTCACCAAGCAAAATTCGTAACAAATACGCCATAAAAACCTGTTTTAAGTCAAACCGCGGGTCAAATTCGCATTTTTTGGCGAAATTCGCTCGGGTTCGAACCAGCTTCACCCGGGTTCGAATTTGGCATTTGAAAATTCGGACCCTGCCCAGGAAATTTGAACCCACAGGCGAACTGGACCCGAATTTCGAACTGGTTTGAATTTCCCAGGGTCCGGAGGGGCCAAGGGCCGAACCCGGTATCTTAGTGTAAAATCATAAATAATTAAAACAAGATAAGTGTTTGTTGGATCCCAAAATTGATGTCCACACTTAGAGGGATTATTTCACTCAAGGCCAGGGATATGCTGTTCCTGAAGGTGGAAAGACCAGGCCATCAACAAATCTGAGTAATGACATACCAATTGATAAGAGTAGGTAATCTTTTCTTCACTTGGGCTCAGCTAGACCCAAGAAGGTGTTCTAAGAGGTATTCTTTAACTTTAATCACAAGTGCAGATATACAAACTAAAACAACTGCAGTAGTTGAAAGATCCCCCATCCCAATGATCTTGGAATTTACTGTTTATTACGGAATTTGAATCTTTGTCTAATGTTTGGTATCTTGGAAGGGTCTCGGCTGAATTCTGATTTCTTGTCTTTTGTTTGTGTTTTCTTTTAGTTTTTGGAGTTTTTTGAAAATAAAGCAATTACACAGCAAATGGAAACTAAACAGCATTTAAAACATGTAAACACAATCTGCAATTATTATATTTCTGAATTCTGAAACAACACATACCCGATTTATCTAGCACTCTGATATATTGGTTTCAAGAAAAGATCAAAACCGGCTTACAATATTGTCCATGACAAAAATAAACACCAGCTATGTGAGATTGTTTGGTGTGTGCCCCAAATTGGAAGGAACTGCTGTGATTAAGCCCTCTATGCCTCAAAGAGTGATATGCCGCCCAATAATGCTGAAAGAAGCCTTCTTCTAGACCCCACGTGAGCTGCTGGTGTAAAACGCCCAATGCCAAGAGCTAGCCGCCAAGCTGAAAACTGATTCTTCCAATATGTAACGCCAATACCTAAATCGATCACTTCCTCTGATCATCCACTTGCAATAAAATACCAATCCGATTACCAATGATTGCTGAGGTTTGCATCTCAAGTCTCAACAGTCACGACTTGAGGGTTTCGTCCCAAGCCACCAATTGCCCTCTAGAGCAACTCTACAATTCAGAAGTTTCGAAAATGTTCAATAGAATAATGAGCAAATGAGCTTCCATCTCTTTATAACTTCTCTCAAGGCAATTCGAACCCTAAAGGAGGATTACACTTAAGACTTTATCACAAAATAATATTTTCCCAATTAAAAGTGTCCACGCTATAGGAAAACAATACTTTATTAAAAATGTTATAACTCAAGGCACCAGAAGGTCTCCGGATAGTGAAAATATTTTATAATAATTCGAGACCTTTCAAACAAGCTATCACACGAAGGCATCCCTAACCAAATGAAGCAATTATTCCCTTATTACTCCAAAATGGCTATGAAAATAGCCTTATTATAAACTATTTAATTGTTAACTTAGGAAATATTTAAATATATTAAAATATTTCCCCTTTTGCCTCTGATAGCCCAAATCAACCAATTAAACATGAAACTGACCATGTCACCTGTTTGTGACTAATATTGGACAAGATGGGTGAACTGGCAGTCCCTTCCCTAAAATCTAGGGATGCTCCTAGAAACTAGGGAACACATCCTGTCATCTTGAAACTGAAACCAACTAAAGGGTCATGAATAACCTCACGAATGGCAACTGTCACGACCTCCTAAAATTTAGGGATATCCCCTAAAATCTAGGAACTGCTCCAAACTGACTCCAAACTACCTGTAAAGCCAAGTTCCGGCCACTGTATGCACTGAATGAGTCCCTATCCATCTCTACTAGCCTACGAGACTCCAATGATAGGCCAACTCCTCCGTCTCTGATGTCCACTCTAGAAAGGGGACATGACAGTAGTATCCAATGTTCACATAGTCCCAAAAGATGCCACTAGATCAAGGACTAACCTATTGCACATGTAGACAGACTAATTACTAGGAGTGAGTAATCTTTGGGCTCAGCTAGACCCAAGAAGGTGTTCTTACAAGTAATCTTCAACAAGATTAAATCACAAGTGAAGATACAAACTAAAAGTAGTCTAAAACACCTACACATTAGTAATCCAATGGACACCTAGTCCTGAAAGATGCCACTAGATCAAGGACTAAACTACTGTATATATAACCTCTATTAAGTTGATAAAGATATGCAAGACATGATTCTTTAAGGATAAAACTCTAAGGCTCACTAGAGATATTTCCTTGGGAATAATACTGAATCATGAAATGCATATGAACTAACCTCTTACTCCTAACTACCGGTTAATGATATTGTTCATTATAATGGTGCACCAAGGTTCAAACACTTTCAAGACCAATGCCTTATATTGGGTTACAAAGTCACAGTTTCTGGGAGACAAAACATAGAAATAACAAAAAAAATGATATTTAACAACTAAACATGCTTAATAATCCCTCTCCAAGCTTCTAGAAATCTACATGCAATAATAGAAAGACCATTACAAATAACATTTGCAATGCATTAATGTACTGCAACACTTATCAAATCAATATCATATTCATAACAGCAAATGTGGCAAGACAAAACCCTAAGCTAAGACGAACTTGTCACACTTTGTTTCTTGGAAGTCTTCATAAATATTCACAACTGGCCAAGAAGGCATTCAATTAAAAATATTTGTTGTACAACTGTGCATGATTTCCAAAAAAATAAGCTCCTCTAATGGCGAGTGGATGTGCAAAATTTGGAACCCTAGAAGTTTAGCATTACTGGTGCATGGAAATGGAGAAATGGCCATCCTTTGTTCTAAAAGACAAATCGGTACACACAGAAGTCATCCTTTGTTCTAAAAGACAAATTGGTATACATAGAAGATTTGGAACCCTAGAAGTTTAGCATTACAGTCGCATTGAAATGGAGAAATGGTCATCCATTCTAAAAGACAAATTGGTATACATAGAACTTTGCTTGGTGCCAACTAAGAATAGGGTGCCATAAATGTTGCATGTGAACAAACTGAAATCTCACGAAACCCACTAAACTAGTGTGGCCTAGCGCTTGTGTAGAAACCATCTACATCAAAACCTCAATCATTGTATTAATGATGGCATGGGGTTCTTCACTTTCCACTGCTGAAAGTATATTTAAATCTACGCCTTTAAGATGAACAAATACTTGCGCAAGAAAACCCTCCAGAGTAGTTGCAGCATCAAATCTGGTCATTAGTAGCAAGCTAGGTTGTATAAAGAGGTAAATGGGAGTGAACAGCATGAATCCCTAACTCTTGCCAAAGGCAAGCAGATCAGAATTCCCCTGCATCATTGACTCCAAAAAGATTTATGAAGGAAACTATCAAGAGTTGGGGATTGGGGATACCACAAAATCCAGAATACTTGGCATGCAAATAAAGGTAGGTGTAGACTTGGAAACCCGTTAAGATAGCATAGCGTAGAATTTTGGGGATCGAAAGCCAGGTATACTTCATAACCCATGCCCTAAAGTATCATGTTAGAGGTATTCCTAGATCTCCAACCCAAAATAAGTATATGAGCGAAGTGTTAAAAGTCGAGGATCAAGAATACCGCAACTCGTGTCCTGAAGAATGTGTGTAAAGGCATAACTGAAACCACAACTCTAACAAATAACATAGTGAAAAGAATCAGGAATCAGGGATCAAGGATAACAGGAAATTCATCCCTCATGGCATGCAAGCAAAAGGATGACCATAACAGCAATCCAAAAGGCAACTTAGTGTAAACTGTAAAGTGTCAAACTGCAAAGGTCTGAGGAAGAAAGACTAAAACTCCAACAAGACAAAACGGAAATGGTGGGAGTCAAGGAAAAGGTATGCCAGGATGAGAAACTCAAAAATTTCAGTCTTTTCAATTTGAGCAAAAACCTCCACACCTAGGATGAGAAACTCTAAAAGGCTGAAACTTCAACATTTAACAGTCTTTGGAATTTGAGCAAAAAAGCTCCACATATAGGATGAGAAACTCTAAAACTTCAACATTTAACATAATCTTTGGAATTTGAGCAAAACTGAGCAGAGACACGAGGCTGGAAAATTTATGAGAGGCTCTTTCAAAGGCCAGAATGATTTTTTGGACCTTGGGTAACTTCCGAGACGCAATATGCACATTGGAGATGCAAGAGACGAACACTTAAGAACACTTGACAAATAGAGACCTATACAAAGATTTTGTGGATTGGTAATATGTCTTATATGTGATGGACAAAAATAGGCCTAAATGCACAAAGGAGCTGGACCCAAGCAAAATTTGGCAGTATCAGATTGAATCCCAACAACGATTATGGTGCTTTTTCGGGAGAGGAAGTAGAGGGCCCTCTATATAGCTTTTAGTTTTTTAACTAAAAAATTTTAAACTATTGAAGATGGCTTGACACCCCTTGGATAGTCAAAGTACCCTGGGATCAAGATGGTTTCCTATGGCATTCTAACAAAAGAAACCCTACAAATTTCCCCAAATTTTAGAGGATGTCCCCATTTTCAGCAAAAATTGGGGTCCCAATACTTGTGGTAATGTTCTAAAAGTTCATGTGGTCAAAATGTTTAAAGTTTTAAACAAAGGCTTGTTAATAGAACAAGTCATCAAAGAAAGAAACAAATCATGTCGTGGCATATAGGTACACCATAGACCTTAGTTTGATTTGCTAAATTAGACACATCTATGCTGCACATATAATTAGACTTGCAGCCAGATCTCAACTTACGATAGACACTTTAAGTAATCTCTAATTACTTGAAGACTTGTACGCCGCTATGTTATAAACCCAATTAATCCTGTTCAGTCATTTGAATATCATAACTTGAGTATTATTAAATTGCTTATAACATTCATTTTTCTGCCATAATTTTCTTTCTACATTCCTTGTTCATGTTTTATTAGCAATTTGTTGGGAAGTCACAATGCATTCAGAGCCTGCATTACAAGGTCTCTAATTTTACATATAACATTTCATGGATTCAGCTAATAGATCTGTTCTTTTTTATTTGCTGGAGAACTTACATGTATGACAGTTTGTGGATGTCTTTTGACACCTAAATCATAGCTGTAACAGCAGTATGAGAGTCATTTTCCTTGCACTTGGTTTACTGATTAATGTGGACAGCTATTTCAGATAATTGCACCATTTTTTGGAGAAATCCTCTCATTCGCATGTGATTTTTCAACAATCTCCTTTACATGCTCATCATCTTGTTCCATGACCTGTCACCCAGTTTGTCTCAATTTCTGTTCCATTTTCCATTGTGCTTTACTTCCCAATAGATAAGTATGGGGAAAATAAAACTTCTTAAGTTTCAAAACTCTATTAAAATTTAAAATATTCAATTATAAGTATTTTCTTTAATTATGATTCTAGAGGTCTATCTTTCAACAAACTATTCCATCTACGATAAGAGGCAAACAAAAGAAACAAACTATTATATCGATTTCTCATTTTTATTCATTTTCTTTTAAAATGTTGACATTTTTGAATTTTTCATGGCTTTCTTTGGCAGTTTCAAGTCTGGCAGGCTTCATCCAAAACTTTGTCTCAATCTATCTCCATACATGTGAACCCCAGGACCAGCAATAACCATCTGACATCTTCATAATGACTCCTCCTTACAACTCAATTCCATTTCCACTTAGCAACTCAGCTCCATTCACACAGCCAAATCTTGCAATCCTAATTGTGATGGATGACACAACTCATGTATGGTTAGCCACAAAACCCATAATGAAGATATCATTTCAGGCACTACACCCACCACCACCCTTCTCCCACATTCACAGTCTAAAATCATTTTCTCAAGCTTGTCAGATCTTATTCTTCCACTGAGCCACTTTCTTTCTGTATTCTAATGACAAGTTTCAAATATCAGGCAGCCTGCTTGACCCCAAACACTCAGAACAATGAGAACCAGAGTTCCCATAAACACATTTCCACAAAACCATACTCATCTACATAAATGCAGCCACTTAAAAACCAAATCAATGCAAATAAAATAACACCACGAACATATGAACTGCATTAACAACCATGATCAAGGACAACCTTACCCACGATGGACAGAGGAATCTGAAACCACTGTACTACTGCTCATCTTGATAACACCTGCACTCCACTAAATAAGGGAATGACTGTACAGAGCATGATTACAAGCATGCAGCATCACACCTACTAGCAATGTATGTACTCATCCTTTGTTGTATCCTTAGAAGACTAGCTCAGAGTCAACCCACTGAAAGACCTTCCAAAGCACTCGCTACTTGAAAGTACTCTTGCACTCCATGGCTGGAAACTATCAAATAATACATCCAAACTTCACATGTCATTATTTTGCGCCAAAATATCACTCTAGCATGGGTTCTTCCAAATCTATATGGTTTAGTAACAACAGCAGCGCTACAGCACAAATGTTGCAAGGACTGAACAAACGATTGAAACCTCAAAGTCGGTGGCATTGAAATTAGCTTATTCTTTAGTCCATTTGTATTTATCTGATGACCAATGCTGAATGAATAATTGTGGAAAATATGTACAACTGACAGTAACTGAGCTAATATATTAAATGCAACCATTGTATTGATGCCATTTACACATGGTGTAAGCCTTGCATTAATTATTTGCGGCCTTGGTAGTTGTGTAGATATGAGTGATTGAAGACACTTATAGTGAGCAGGTCTGAGCTCCAAACCTCTAAGCACACACCATATTCATGCTAGGAGATACCTTCCCTTCTTTTAGCGTATTGTCAGAGCAGATGTTAGGCAAGGAGAACAGTGGCGGAGAGAAATTGCCTGCCCCCTTGGCAATATGGGAGAGGGTCGCCATTAATTTAGTTGTTGATGCATTGTCAATAATAAAGAAGCACCATAGCTGCACATATTTATATGGTGTGTGGTGTGAGTTTATTTGCATGCATTGGTTACTTATAAACCAACAGGTTAAATGTACATGGAAGAGTATGGTTATTTACTATTTAGATAGCTGCTTACTTTTTGGTTGAAATTGTGTTAATCTTCTGTGGCTAGAAATATTACAAATCAATTCTCAGAACCCGTTGCACACTTCATGTGAGTGACATTGAGTCTTCGGGATTGAAATGTGAGTGTCCCTTTGGCACATATAAAGACCACCATTAAATGCTTGAGGGTTTGGGTTTCTTCTGCATTTTAATCTACAATTTCACAGTCTAATGTTGCATTCATGGAAGCAATGGAGGTGACCTTACACATTTGAGGGCTTGGAATAGAAAGCAAAGTTTATGGGAAAGATTCTTCAGATTCGATATGGCAGCCTCATTTGGTGTGCTTGAAGACAACTTAATGCTCAATAGTTTGGATTTGTTGTGCTTTTAATTTAAGAACCTCCTAATATTTTGGTTTCTTTATCAAGGCCCTCATCTTGTATTCATGGTGCCTATGGAGGTATGGAAGCACAGATCTGTTAGAGAAGGTGTGATGTCGATCAACAAAGTTCATATGAAGAAATGAGTTCTACAATGATGTTTTGAGCAACTCCTTCACATCAAACTTTTCAATTTGATGTTGAGCATACAGGTCACTAGTTGAATTGTCATTAGAGACCAGGGAGAAGAGTGGCATGGTGGAAAGAGTTTATGTGGAAGAATTGATTCAGAGATATTTCATAAATGGTTTACATTCTTGTGGAAAATAAGATATGAGGAAGTTGCAGTGTCGGGTTTCTGTTTTCTCGAGCAATTTTTCTGTGAGAATATTTAACAGGTTTGTTCTTGTTTTGGTGAAAAGGGAGAGATGGTGTCGCTCTAATACCATCACCTCGAAGAAATAACTATATATTCAGCTACATCTAACTGAGACACTGTGGAAAGATCATCTCATGTTTTTTAATGCAAATCCACATTATTTTGCTCTTGGAGCTTTATTTTTGGGCAGATCTAATGTTGGGCATACCATATCAATACTTATTGTATGCATTTATGGCGAAGCAGCACAGCACTCATCTCAGTGTTGCAAATATATTTACCATGAATTCCAAAGTTAATGTGGGTCAAATGTTGCAGATGTGTTTACTTTAAATGTTTTACACCATTTATAGACCATGCAAAATATTTTATTGTATTTTGAATGATTTAGTTGATAGAGTACTGTGTTGTTTTTCCCGAAATATTTTCCCAAAGTAATTCTCTTGTTATACTGTGAGTGGGCAATTATTTATTTCTGATACCTTTAAGATTCTATTAGCATTGGTTTTCCACATAGGCTTATCAGCATTCTTTCTCTTTACCAATCAGGAAAACAACATCACGCAACATGGAAGCTGTTGTCCACAAACATAAAGGCTGATGGTATAAGGCATGGGCTTGGCACAAGAGAGAAGAATTTGCCTAAAGTTATATTCAACACAGTGAATAATTAATTCTCTATGGCAGATGTATTGAACATGCTCTAAGCAGTGACACATTGGATAAAAAATGCTCTATTGAAAAAGCACTAAACATGCCCTAAGGGGGAAACATGCATATAACTATTTGATGTTGAATTGAACAAGAGATGATTTGGAAGCAAGTGTGATTTATGTTCCATCTAAAAGGTGCATATTACAAGATGGGGTTTCTTTGAGGGAGAATGAGATGCAGAACATGGGCGAGGCATGCTCGAGGACTATGAAGTTGGAATAACATAGAAGGAATTAGCTTGCACCAACAAAGAACCTACAAGGTTTTTAAGGCTTTCAATGCCCATATATTGTGTAGAGCACTAAACCGTTAACTATCACTTAAAGTAATTGCATCAAACATCCATTTCATGTTTGCATAGCTGAAGGTGCACAATGGGTTACCATAACCTTAATATATAAACCATAGTGAGACATAGTCAATAATGCAAAAGTGCATACAATGTAAAAATCACATAAAATCTGGACAAAGTTGACATCAGAATCTGTGCAGAAAATTTTCTGTTATCATCTAATTCCTTGGTCCCCAAGAAAATTGTTATTTGATCACCCTGCACATACAAAACAAGGATAGGTGGACCTAAACACATAAATGCTACTTACAACCCTTACTGGGTTCATCTAACCCCCAGTTAATTGAGGGGGCATGCACATCTATGTATTATGCAGCTTCAATTAAATACAATCACATGAAATGATGAGATATACTCACTGCTTCACATGTTCACGTAGTCAAAATTGAAAAAACCCGCCCGACATTTCCCCTGGCTCAAGTGGATGGCCTTCCCTCCAACCACATGTCTTATTTTCTCATTTGACTTTTACTGGATCTATTTTTTGAATTTCCATCAGGAGGTAATTCGGTAGTCAGAAAATTTGAAGATAACAGAAGTAATGAGAAGGAAATAATATTAAGGCAGGGAGAGGTATTGATTATTGAAATTCTAAATAAGATTGAAATTGAAAGGATAGTAACCTTTATGCTGGAGAAGTGATAGTGTTTGGGTTATGTGAGCTTCATGTTTCTGTTTGTTACCTTTCCCATCAGAAAATCTTATCTGAGTTGTGTGGGACATATTTTGGAGCTTTGCTTCTTTAACTGTTCATATTCCTTTTCTCATAATAGTTCTGTTTTTTTAGTAGGATAATGAACTCGATACTTGGAAAAGAACTGTAGATCACTAAATCAATTCAGAAGGAATTCAAAGTGCATCGAAAGATATTCATCCTTGGCTACAGATTTGGTGGGACAATATAAATGAGGAATTCAAATCACATGAAAATGATGAAAATTGACCAAGTAGATCCGGCAATGGATCTAAGCGTTTGTTAAGGGGTAGATGTAAAGTCTACAATGGTGCAGCTGACATTGCTGCTGGTGAAGATATAGTAGCAAGATAATGTCTGAATATCCAAATTATGAACTTCAATAATTGTAAAATTTTACATTAAGATTGTTTAAGCTGAAGAAATGGTGATCTAATTCTTTAGTTTTTATTTCTGTTTCATAGCCTACATTTCAAAATATCATGTTTCAGTTGTTTGAGACATCTTTTAGTGTTTCGATCTTGCAACTTTGGTGTTCTTGACTTATGATGGTTCTATTTTTAGTTTTTACACTAGGACGATGATATTCACAAATTAAAATAAATTTAAAATAATTAAAATAAACGACAGCAATTGAAAAGAGATTCAATGGACATGCAGAAAACAATATTGGTCCTGAACGACCGACTCGGTTGATCCATTCAAAGGAAGACAGGAAAGGGTAAATGGATACAAATGAGGACTACCAATGACAAAAAATGAGATAAAACACCTTCAACATTGAGTAGGTTTGGCAAGATGTCAGAGAATTTGAAGGAATTGCTGAAGCAATAAATGTCTTCAGTGTTGAGTATGTTCAACCTGACATCCGAAAATTTGAAGGGATCATTAAAAAGCCTTCAGTGTTGCAGCTAAAAATAGCTGTTGTCTAAAATCTAGATTATACAATAGCAAGCTATTGTCTAACAACCTGAAGTTTGAATTTCAATACTTTGTTAAGCTAAACTTATAAATCAGATGGTCGAGGGACGTAGAGGGAAGCCTTTAAGATGGAGAACTAATAATGATCTGCTTCTCTATGCTTGATTTTCTGTTTGGCACTTTTTGTTTCCAAAATTCTTTGTTTCAGCTTCGTTCTTACTAGTCTCATTGTGCTTATTTTTTTAAAAATTTGGAGGACGAAATTTACTAGATAAGAAAACTGATGATATTTTCTTAACCAAGAAGATATGAAGAACCAAAAGTAAGACCAACAGCTTAAACAATTTCAGACAAGGTCCCAAGAACACTTATATAGAAAGAAGCTTACGAAAGAGTGAAAATAATAAATATGATACACTGTAATAGCATAGATTTAGAGAAGCTATCCTTATAGAAGCAAAGCTGCAGTTCCCTGAATTTCTGGACTTTGTAGGAGGTCTAGAGTTCAAATATTGGCACTCTAAGTTTGCTACACTTGGCTTAGGGATTCTATTTGGATACAAGGCTGCTGTACATTCTATGAGATTATTTTAAGAGATGTAAAGCTTGTTTGGACCTGTCATTTGAAAAAATCAGATAAGAAGGATTTGAAACTTTTGAAAAATCCCATGGTTTACAAAATCAAACTTTAAATTCCCACTATCATGCAACTTGTTGCAAATTTTAGGTGAAGGCAGGCTACACAGGCTAAGCTTGAAAAAGTCTGCCTCCACACTCAAAAACCAACGACTAGGACTAAGAGATTTTTATTTGTTCCAATGCTCCCTGACTCTAGTTATGTTTGAAAAATTGGAGGACGTGTTAAGGAAAGCTCCAAATGACTCTCTAGTCAACATATTCCCCATCAGATGGTTTGCATTAAAGTTCCATAATGAATCTTAAACATCTCTACCATTGCAGAATGCCTCCAAATACAATAAGATTGAAAAAAAAATAGGGTGAAAAAATATATAAGTGACACAAAGGATTAACTTCTTGTTGGAATATCTGTACTCCATCTAAGCAGAGTTTCAGAATGATTTGCAGAGGACACTAAATAAGGGAAAATTCAAGCAATCAGTCATGGCCTTAAAACAAAGTTGCATTAAGGAGAATTCTGATTGGCAAACAAGGAGAATGTCAAAAAAAATTCATTTGTGTTAAAATACTTATCCACGTGATAAGCCTAACAGAATAGATATGCATAATATTATGGAGAAGGTATTCCTCTTTCCAGTTGTCATCTGTGGCTTTTTGCTACTGTCACCATATTCTTGTCTTTCAATTTGAGACCTTGGGTGGTTAAAAAGAAGAAATGTACAGAGGATAAATGTCACGATATCTAATTACAAAGAAAACATAATATACAAGTTCTGCTACATGACTACACTACTAAGCATTTCAAGTTTTTCTATACTAGAGGTTAGATCATAGTACATTGGACTTAGGATGCCTTACCTCTTGTCTCTTTACGGCTCTTTCATTACTTTTGAAGCTAAATGTTGTTCCTCCCACATTAGGACTTGGTTTTAGCTTGACAATACCAGGAGAAGAGCTGCACCTGTGGTATTGACAATTCATTTTTTTAATATCAACACCCACATAGAAGGGACTTTATGCATATGATCTTATCACTGCAATCATAAAATCATCTTTTGAACTTATAAACATAGCCACAACACCACTGCATTTAGATTTTCATTCTCTATATCTCCAAAACTACTTTTGACTCGAGCAGAAAATAAATCAAAGAAAAAAGTCACAAAGTTTTTAAATGGACATTACTCTGATATAGTTGAGTGCCCTTGGTCATTAGCCTGCTTCTCTTTACTACAAATGTTCACTACAGGAGTTTTTGGTACTCTGTGAGACCTGTTCTTGATTCAAAACAGAATTTCACCAAAACGTAAGCTAATTTTCCTGAAACAAAGAACATAAATTTATCTTGCAATTTTAAAGAAAGAGAGTATTTGATATTGGATTAATGCACTATAATTTTTTGACATGCAACAAATTGTTAATTTCATAAGTGTTCATATAGGATTACCTTCCATCTTCCAAACGACAGTCCTTTGTAGCAGGCAATTTTGACACTTTATTAGAAGAGGCCTGAAGAAACATGTTACTTATCATTAACAACACATAAAAAGCATTTTTACTGACACGTAGAATATTTGTGTATTCCTAAATCTCAATTGTAAAGCTTTCTATTTCAAGGCCTTACTTATTAATGTATATACAAACAAGTTCAAACTGCACATGTTATATACAAGCATTCAATTAAATCACCCTCAAATTTCAATTAATTTATGAATGTCAATGCTTATCAAAGTTTCAAAATGAATGATTCAAAATTTTAAATCAATGCCAGAATCAGTAATAGCTAATAAAGTTATAAACAGCAATTAAAAGATTTTATGTTCATTTTATACCTCGGTTTTCCCATTTCTAGGAACGTTTATTCTATTTTGAAGAACCTTGGCAGCTGTCTTTAAACTTTCATTATCCCTATTATTTTCAGCCTTTGAAGCTCTTTTGTCTGTCGCAAGAGAAAATGGTCGAGGAACAGTAAAATTCGATTGTGATGCTCTCATATTTGGCAGCTTATTCACACAATTAGTAGATCTATCTCCCTCTAGCTTATCTCCTCCAATCTTATTACCATTCGACACAATAACAGTCTCTGTTTTTGGCAAGGTCCTTGGGATAGCCTTTCCTGAGGTTGTTGACCCAGATGAAAGCCCAGTTTGTGACTTTCGAGGTGTGAAATTTCCTGAGGTCACTCCAGATGAAATCTGACTTCTTGACATTCGAGATGCAGAATTGCCTGAGATAAGCCCAGTTGCAATCCGGCTTTTTGACACCCGAGGTGTAGAATTTCCAGTTGGCCTCAACCCAGATAAAACTTGACTTTTTGATATCTGACGTGAATTTACCAACACCTCCTTCATTGCAGAGCGTGGTTTATGATCCTTCGTTATCTTTGGCTCGCAAGAAGCAGCAGACTCCTGAAAATCGGGTAATAAAATAAACCATAAAACTTTATAAAATGACACCTGTATTCATGAATATAAGCAAAATTCATTAAGTAATGGCCTGCAGACTTGCAGACATATAGACCTTACCTTGAGAGTAGACTCTTTTGACTGTTTTAATTTCTTTGAAACTACATTAGCATGTATAGAAACTATCTTCTTCTCCTCTATTTCTTCCAAGATCCCATCACTTCTTTCTATTTCCTGGATATCATGTTCTTTTGGTTCAGATGTCCCTACTTCTGTTGCTCCACTTGGTAACAGAGGTGTGGGGTCAAATGTCATTTTATTCCCAGCTCCTTTGGAAGCCACATTCTTCTCCTCAACTTCCTCTGAGATCTCATCTGTTCTTCCTATTTCTCCAAAATGATGCTTTACTGGTTTAGCTATTCCAGTTTCTGTCACTGCAGTCAGCATCAGAGCATCAGTTTGGCTTTCAGACACAACTCTATCACTGTCTTCCTGTACTTGTGTCTCATTCTTCAAAGATAGATCCTCAACAAGCAATTCTTCGTGCTGGAAGTCATCCAATAGTACAGAATGCACAAGCTGGTTTGCCTCTTCTCCAATTTCTTCATTAGCAATCACACTGTCATATATTGCAATCGTGCCAGAAGATGCACATATTTTGTCTGGAACTTGCAATATATTATCACAGTCTACAAAGTTGCCATCATTTTCTTGTTTACAAGTATGTAAAACAGCTTCTTCATGATTATGAGCAATGGACAAGTCATCAAAATCAATGATGCTAGTAACAGCCTCCTCATTTAACTGTTCAGAAGCCTGAAAATATGTCGCATTGTCACTAGTGGGGTTTTCACTAATGATGCCATTTTCTTCAAGAGTTTGCAAACCAGTGACATCTTCATAAACATGATGGTCATGACTTTCATCGGAGTTGTTAATTTTATCCTCACAACGAAAATCTGGCTGCTCTTGCCCTTGCAATGCTTGCTGAGATGCTTCCTGTGATGCTTTTTGAGCAAGCTCCTCCTGCTCTTGCAAAGCCTTCTGGGCTGCAATTCTCTTGTAGTATGCTTCAAAGTATGCTTTCTTCTTGGCAACTGAGCCTGGTGCTGAGCATCTTTGCACCTCCTCCAGACATCTATTCTGTGAAAAGGATGACCATTTCTCCCATGCTAGTGATTCAATCGAAAATCTACCAAATGAGATTGAACCATGATCAAGAAGCTGGGAGGCAGGCTCAATCTGTCATTGTCACATCAACTGAATCAGAACATTATCTGATGCTACAGCAATTAAATTACAACTGAAAAAAGTATCACAATAATCCATAATGTGTGATGCAGAAATTCTCAATTAGAAGTAGAACTCATCCTACATATTGAGACTGTCAAATCAACTAAAACAATAATAATAGCAGTATATAGTGTGGTGAAAACTTATATTCATCTTCCAACAAGAAACAATATAATCAAGCAATTAACAAATGACGATACATTTCTCATACTTTGACAGCACAAAGTCATTAGAAAACAAAACAACACAAATTATGATAATGCATTCCCCATTTATTTATGATGATAGGCATTAAGTAATTGTGTTGTGTCAAAGTTAAGACAAGCCTACCTGGATATCACTTTGATCAGAGAGATTCTCTGCAGATAGCTCACAATAAACTTGTCCCATATCAGTCACCATCTGCAAATTCACAAATGAATTTAAATTACAGTCATATGGTATAAAAATTAATCTTCACTACAAACAAATGTCTGCTCCTAACTCTAATTTTTTAGTGAAAAAATAAAATCAAACCAATTTAAGACACAAGATCAACAGAATGATTCTCTCATCAGAATTTCTTGTAGACAAAGACACAAAGACATCCTGTTTCACCATCTTTATTGTGGAAAGAAGATTAACAAGATCACAAAAAGATTATCTCTTCAGATTTTTCCTGTAACGATCATCTTTTTATTTGACGATCCTTCTTGAAACTGCAATTGATGTGAGGCCAACATGGTCGGGCTTAGACAATAAGGCTGACATGTTAAGTAAATTTGCAATTTTGAATTCTAAAAATTGAGAAGAATGCAAGAGCAAAAGCACTCATCCTTGACTTACTATGTTAGTATTATCTTATCTTTATCCTTCTCCTGTGTGATATTATTCTTGATTTATACGGATCCCATGAATTAGCAAAAGTGCTAGAATGCCCCCAGTTGTTGAAAGTGAAACTTCAAGGATCTAATCTCCAAAAAAGCTATTTTTTTCTTTTTAATCATCATATGGTAAGAAATAAGAAATGCCTGCTACACAACGGAACACTATAACAAATAACCTGAAAAAGATACTGAATTTAAATTTGGCCAAGGCAAACTCCCATAAATTTACAAAAAAGAAGTGGGGCCAATTATCTAGCAATACTGGAGTGTCCTCAATAAACATACAACATTTATATCTTGTAGAATGGTTTCTAACTCAGGGACCTTCACAATTTGCTGTGACCTTTTAGTTAACCAAGATAACCAATCAATGAGTTTTGTTTATTATTTATACTAAAAATTGTACTGTCAGTGCAGCACAGTTGATCACAATCCAAGCCAAATTCAATCTCTGTTGAGTTAGAAAGATAAAAATAATGAACTTAAAATATATATGTGTAGATATATTGTAATCGTTGTAATAACTGTGATGACAATCATTGTACTAACTGTGATGACAGTTCAGTTTCATATTTTTTTGAGATAACATGTAATCTTCTCAAAAAATTAAAATCATGTGAGATTTAATAATCTCTTCGAAATTTATATACATTTCTAATGAGAAATCTTTTTCTTATTAATTTATCAAGACTGCATACTCCATAATAAATTATATTACTGAAGAGTAATCTAGGGCGAATTACTCTCCTCAGTACAATGTCTAGAATAGAAAATTTAAGAAAAGTATAGAAAGACCAGAGTCTAGATTAGTTACCTTGACACCTTTATCATTTATGCAGTTTAAAGGGTAAGAGAAATGGGCTTTGAAAGTTGGAACAGAAATGGTGATACATGATGGGACGATGTCCCTCTGGAATCTGTTGATAACTGTAGGGCAAATGTGCAACTAAAAAAGAAGAATTCGTAAAAGAATTCAACTCTATTAAAGGAAGTTTGTGAAAAGGCCATTTTTTAAAATTTGTGAATTGCAGATTTCTTAACTATGGCAAGGGCTTACTTTCAGTTTAGACATTGCAACTCAGGAGTACCTAATCCACCAAATTCACCTAGAACTTGTACCCATCATTATCTCTTGCAGTATGCTGAGCCAAGCATTAGATGTGGTATTTTACTTAATATCACACGCTTCCATTTCTTTCAGGAAGTGGAAAATGGGGCTTTCCTGTGTGATACAAAACTGCTCATCCCATTTGGACATGAGTTGACCATTATTGCTGTAATACAAAAATGCCAATATTTTATGTTAATAGTGGTCCTCACAGATATCTACTTATGATATGACTATTACTCGGCTACCTGAAAAATTGTTCAAGACCAAGCCACTAAATCTACAAACTATGAAAACGTAACTATGCTACACACATTAGCTGTTTATTAGGTTCATTCAAATTAAAAGAAACAGCTAACAAAACTCCCCATATAACACCATCTCTATTTTCACAAGCATTCATTGGTTGGCTATATTACATAGGTCCGGTAACTTCCTATGATTAATCAATCAATAATGTCGCAGTGTTGAAAATCCAATTATTTCATCAAATATTACAAATTTTCTTAACTGCTAAAAACTCGTGCAAATTAAGTGCCTCTATATCTCAAATAGTTGCATATTTTCAGCAAAAGCATGCTTGCTTAGAATACAGTACTATGTAGATGGCAACCGCTCCTACATTTAGTGTGTGGATGATCTGATGTAATCCAAAGATTAAAAAAGGCAAGGAAAATTCAAAATATCCAACTCTTAACTCAAAAATTGCAGAGCCGAATTGATCAACAGGAAGTATTATACAAAAAGGAAGTAGTTGGAAATATGTTTCATTGTCTGAACATTATAAAAAATATGTGAATTTGAAATAATTTCTAAAAATACCCTCACAGACTTTCTATTTTTTTCTCAATAACGAGATGCTTTTTAAATTTTTCTACATCGAAGGATGTTTTCAAGGAAAATATCCAAACTCCAACTCAAAAATCACAGGGCTGAATCAATCGACAGGAAATTTTATACAAAGAGGAAGGTGCTGGAAATATGTTTCATCGTCTGAACGATTCCAAAAATATGTGAATTTGAAATAATTTCTAAAAATGCCCTCACAGACATTCTAAATTTTTCTCAATCAAGAGATCTAAATCAAAGGATGTTTTCTATAATTTACAAAAGATGCTTTTAAATTGTTTTCAATTACCGACGGCCAAAAACTTAAGGGAAATTGAGGCAAAATCTGCAGAGTTGCCAATTAAAACTTTGGGGATTACCTGAAAAAAAATGGAAAAAAAATGGAAAATTGGCCTTGTACACGGTTGTATGAGTAACCAACGAATTTCAGAATGATTTCCGGAAAATGGTTACCAATGAACAATATATTTTGAATAATCTTTTTCTACGATATGAACTCGTAATTTCCGTACATGTTCTACTTTTCTCGGCGGCATCGGCTGAGAAAAACTTGTCACCCGACCTGCATGGAATCGTCATTTTACCTATCTGGCCCTTACATATAATCCCGTAACAACCTTTACTTGATTCTATGTAGCAATATTCAAGTAGGTTACACTGACATTAGGCAACAATATTCGAGAAGGTTAGCTTTGCGTTGTTCCTTACATAAACCTAATGCACCAAAACCCCACCAGCAATCGAGCCTCAAATGGATAGCCACAAAAACAACTGTTTTTGCAGAATAATGTCCCTTCAATAATATACATGAATCTAAGGCAAACGGTGCACAACTACAACTACCGATTTACTTGCAGCCGCGCATCATAAGCTATCGATATATCAAAAGAAACCGTCAAGATCTATTAATTTGAAGTTGAACACACTTTTAAGCAGTGAAAGCCATAGTACAGCCGTCTCTCAAGGACTACGCACGATGCTCAAGCATTCAAATTGACCCTAAGACTGGCTGTCACCTTACACAGCAAATGGCATGACCCTAACAAAGCTGCGACGGCGAACTTGGAATAAGAAAACATTCGCTACAAACATGCCTCAATGTAGCAACGCCACTGAACAAGAAGTCACAGATTTTAACTGATAGTTTACCTAAAGCTTCAAATGATTCACCTTCCTGGAAAAGATCAGGTTCCATTCGCAACTTCTCGGTAAAAGACTTGCTAGTAACACACAACGAGACAGCGAGAACAGGAAGATACGGCGGAAATTCAATATCAAGAAAAATACACATTTGAACTGTGAACGGTGAACAGATCAGATTCATTTGTAACTTCAATTGATAGTAATGTTGAACAAGGCATTAAGCACACCAAAATGTGGTGGAAACCATAAAGATTAAAGAAAAGCTTATATTAAAACTGTCAACTGTCAACTGTAAAGATTTTCATGGATGTGAGATGTCTCAGAATATAAATATGCAAGAAATAACTCCCGATAAAGATCCGATACAGAAAAGAGAAAAAAGAAAAGAAAAGAAAAGAAATTGTTGATGATGGATAAGTTTGTACCTGAGGTCTCGAGCTAAACCCCCGCCGAGGCCAACAACTCAGGGCGATCTATACAAATGGCAGCGAAGATTACACAGCGATTTGGTTTCCGTTGTAGATTATTACAAAGCGTTTAGACGGCCTCTGCAATTTCTTGTTTTTGTCTCTTCTATCTATCTGACACCGTACAGAATGCAAATGCACGTCGCTTTTCAAAGGAAATCGAATGCGGCCGTAAACTCCGTTCCGTCAATTGACGTTAAAAATAATTTCTCTCTTTCTTTTGACGTTCTCTCGGCGCTTTACATTTGGGAGAGCACATGCTGAGTACACGTGTCAGCTACTTGTGGTGACGGTCTTCTTGTACACGTCAGAGTAAGTTGGTGTAGTGTCACCACTTTGCTGAGCTGTATATAATTTTGACTTATCACCATATTTCCACTGTATTTCCCAAAATAATTTGACCTTTGCATGGTATGCATGTGAGGGACGAATTATTAATTCATGAATTTTGAAAACGACATATTGTTCTTAATTCATGCACAGTTAAGGGAATAGTTTTTATTACGTCGCCGAACGTTTATAAGACGGCAAATATTAAATGAGGCGTTAATTTCTGAAACGTTAAAAAATAAAAATATTATAATGTAAAGCTGTCAATTTTTCAGAGCTCTTTCTACTTTTAAATCCTGTCGTTTTCTTTGAAATCTAATTTTAAATGTAATGGCATGCTGATATTAACGCTTAATTCTAGGCTGTTTATAAAAAGAAAATAGAAAGGCGAGAAAAGTTCGATTGTTTTCAAATTTTTCAAATTTTATGGGTTTTTTATTAGTTATATACTAATTAATATAGCCGTTTAAAAAGGAATGATATTTAAATGTTTTTTATTGATGAAATGAGTATATGTGTATATTTGATAATCATAGTCATGTGTTTGTATGGAGAATACCTTTTTGTCTTAGGAGGAGAGACTATGATGATGATTTCTATTTTGGAATGCAGTCTTAATCTTGTTCAAATGGTTATCACAATAATGTTTGTTTGACATCTTGTTTTCATTCATACCTCTACATTTTAAAGTGTTTTTTATTCTATTGAGTTTTTTTATCATTTTTTTAGGTCCATTATCACTTTAGAATTCTTTGTGATTTCTCACATTAAATTATTTTTTGGTTTACAGTTCATTTTTTTTATTAAACATAAACAATTGTGAGCATAGTAAATTATTTAACGGTTTATAATTGTAGAAATTATATTTTGAATTTTTGTCTAATTCCTTTTGGTCGTATTAATTTATTTTTAATATTTTTTTACTTATTAAAATGGATAATTTACGATTAGTAACCTTAAGATAAACTTAATTGTAAGATATTCTCAGCATTTTCATCTATATGTATATCTTAATTTGGTTCTTTTCCTCTTAGTTAACCATTCTTATTAAAGTATACTTGTGTTTATGTATATCCTACATAACAATTTTTTTATGGAGGTATCTTAATTTGGTTCTTTTCCTCTTAGTTAACCATTCTTATTAGAGTATACTTGTGTTTATGTATATCCTACATAACAATTTTTTTATGGAGGTTTAGACTTCAGCAGCAAAAGAAGCGGGCATTAGAGATTTTAATATAAATATATAAAAAATATTTTAAATACCATAACTTTACATTGATTGTTAATAAAAACTATAGTTCAAAAATTGAGGGACAACTAGTTGATATGAAAAAATGTTTCTTTTATATATCTTAATGAATTTAAATTTAAAAAATAATAATGCTTGTGCATAGGGTAAATCACAAAAAAAAATTAAAAACATAATTGTTCGATATCTACCCATCTAAATTGAAAAAAAAAAGATGTCTTTAGTGATATTGTGTATCTATTGACTTCCACAATGTGTTGATGGAGAAATTAAAATTAATATTTAAAAATAACAAAATAAAAAAATCAATTGCTACCAAGAGAAATTAATTTAAAGTATAAGACCACCTTGAAAGATGTTGATGAGATTCATTTTCCATTTACCTCATATTGTCCTACAAGGTATATGTATCAAATATCTCCTTTTAAATGAAACCTTCAACCCCTTGCATTATCCTACCGCTAATACTTCAAAAAATATTATTAAAATTACTCTTTCTATATGCATATGTATGTATGTATGTATGTATGCATGCATACCTACTTACATGTGTGTGTAATACTCTCGTATTAGCTAATATGTCATGATATTGCCTATCAATTGGTACTCTTGAACATTCCATGACATCTTCTATGACTAGCAACTCTAAAGTATATTTCTCAACTCTAATAGAGCCTTTTTGCAAATATTTTTTTATATTAATGATAGTGAACTAAAAGCTTTGCAAAACACAGAACAATATTACAATTTCAATTCATTGTTGATCGCCACACATTTCCTAGGAACTATTACAAAATCATATTGTCCAATCCATGGTATACAAGTATTGGAGCCTCAAAATGTACATATATCAAAGAGTTCAAAAAGACTTAAAGAGAAAATTCTTGATCCATTCTAATCGTAGACACCAATAATACTATTGCTACATTTTCCCTCATCACAGGCAAAGGTACCTAGAGGAGGCGCAATATCTACTACAGTCTCCCATTGAGTGAGTTGTGGCCTCTCCTTCTTGTTTTCCAGTTGAATATCAAGTTTGGTGATCTTCTTCTTGCTCAGAAAGTCATCAATTTGATTATGTTCTTGATTCAATTTCTTTTTACCAATAGGGAAGAAGTCTGCAGTTTGAATGTCCTTTTTGTACACTAGCACGATTCCCTCTTTCAGCAGTGTCATGAACCTATCTTTAGGGATCTACATTGTAGTAGACACTTGCATCGTGATTTCATAATATGTGAGTTTACATTTAAACTTAGTAAAATTCCTTCATTTAGTCCAAAGAATCTCATTGTTCCTCTTTTTCCAAAGAAACCACAATACTATGCAAGTAAAAATAAACCAAAATTTGTTAAGAAAATGATCAAAGGCTTCAACATAACCATCAAGGATTTCAATCCAAGAAAAACCAAAAAAAAAGGACCACAAGGCCACAATACAAAAACAAGTGCTCTAAAGTTTCAGGGACTTAACAAGAATCACATAATCAAGTAGGAAGACCATAAGAATGAAGGATGTTATCAATAGCAAGTTTCTTAAGCAGAAGCAACCAGTGAAAGCAAATTTTCTTAGACTCGACATGATTATGCCACATATGGTTAAGACAATCAAGTCGTTCGTTATCTGGCTATTTTAAATTCCAGCACTTATTAAGTCGGACATATACCTCGTTAGAAGCAATCAACATGTTGTAAATATTTCTGACTGAGACATCACAAAATTTAGTGTCATCCACCCATCTGATATTTTGTACCACATCTTCATCAAACCACCCCATTCCAAGGAAGTTATTACCCATTGCATTAATAATCATGGTATAAGTTTTCTTTTGAGAATCGATCAGGTCATACTTTACTCTCAACTGATCCCATGACCCAACCTTGCCACCAAGAATGATATCACCCAAGGTCCTAATTCCAGCAACAAACCAGTTCTTGGAAAAACATCCCAATGATAGATCCAAGGGTTTATCATTGAAATTCAAGGCCCACCAAAGAGACTTGTTCTTAGCATAAAAAGGAGGAAATCCCCACTGCATCCCTAGGCAAGATTAGATGCCTCACCTTATATTGAGCCTTCCAAATGGAAGAAAAGAGCTTTGACCCAAATATTTTGATCTTAAAGTAGCCAAAAATTATGTCAAACATAAAAATTAACTTCCAAAATTTTCCCCTTTTAGGGTGAGATAGAGCTAGATTGCTCCTAATAAGAACCTTCCAAGGTTGATTTCCATGTAAAGCTTTAAATATCCATTTACAGATAAGTGCAATGCCTTGAACTTTAAGGTCTTTTAGACCAATCACACCTTGAATTTTTGGGAGGCAACACCAATCCCATGTCACACAATATATTTTCATGTTCCCTTTCCCATATGACCAAAGAAAGTCTTTGAGAATCTTCTCTAGTTTATTGAAGTGGACATTAGCAAAAAGCTAGGTTGAGGAATAATAAATGACATGTGAGGATAATACCTTTTAGACAATTTGAATCCTACTAGCTAGAGACAAAATGCGATTTTGTCATTTCTCATGTTTCCTCTCAAACTTCTTATGCACTCATTTCACCATGTCTTTAAGGGGAGGAGAGACAACAAAGGGAATACCAAGGTATCTAACAATATTATTTGGGCCTAACCGACCCCACCCCTTTGATACAAACCAACTTAAGGGTATATCGTCCCACCCAATCATTGTACACTTATGTGGGAGTCACTTTAGAGCTAGAAGCTTGATAAAAAATTTATAATCTCTAATTCATGTTTTCAAATTTTGGTACAAAGAAGTCAATATATAGAGCAGTGGCATTTGAAAACTGGTCATTCAATAATTGATCCCCATTAGGCAGTTGAATCCCTTTCAAAGAAGATTGAATGGATTTGGTTCAATAATTGATCTTTGGGGAGAAATGGGATTAGAGAGCTCTCCATTAATATCAATAACAATGGATGATTCTTGGAACAAGATACTAATCCATCTACAAAACTTTGGAGAGAAGCCAAAAGCATGTAACATACCCAACACAAAAGGCCAGTCAATCCTATCATAAGCCTTCTCAAAATCAAGCAGGTGCATTGTCATATTTTGATGCTCATGGTTGGTCCAATACATACCCTCCTAGATCGCTATCAAGTTTTTAAGAATATATCTCCCCTTAATGAAACTCGTCTGAGTACCAGCCACCACCTTGTCTAATACCTCTATCAATCTCCTATTTAGAGTTTTGGCCAAGATATTATAGGATAGGTTCAGTAATGTAATGAACCTTCAGTTCCTGATTTGAGATCTATCGCCATCCTTTGGGATGATCTTGATGACTCCTTAGTTGGTATTATGACCCAAGTTCCCAATATTAAATGCATTTTGGTACAACAACAACAATTCAGAATATATCAATTCAATATTGACTTTATAAAATTATACATGTAGTCCATCAATCCTCGGGGCCTTATCGTTGGCAAGGGAGAGAATACTTCTAATCTCCTGGACAAATATGTCCTTATATAGACATTTAGCATCCTCCTTGAAGACCTTTTTAGGTATAAAAATGAGGCAAAATTCTATAGCATGGTGCTTTTGAGAATCAAATTCAAAGGAGAGTACTTTTTTTTAAAAGTCTAGCATGAAATTTTAATTATATATTTTTCGTTCAAGACTTGGCCATTATATTTAATGCGTTACATAAGATCCCTTTCCTATTTGATCTTAATCATCTTGAGGAATTATTTGGAACCCCTAACTCCATCTTTAAGCCAATTCATCATAGCCCTAATTTTTTGCCCTTAGAATCTATAATTTTGAATCTTTCAAATGAGAGCTTTAGTCCTAGAAAATTTAACCTCTACCTCTTGGTTAGGTCCACTTTCATGTAGCTAGCCCTCAAACATGGAAAATGTTTGGTGGAGAATCGAACCAATATAGTTGCTATCCTTTGCCTTTTTTGTCTCGCCAATTGAAACATTTTCCTCCATCCAATCACCATGAAGTCCCAAAGATAAGGGTGTGTGACCCCGTTGTTAAGTGATTTAATAATATATGTAACCGCCTATGTTGCCTTTAAAGAGTCTTCGTCATGAAGAAGAGAAATGTTTAGCTTGTATAAATAGGATTTTTTTGGACCATTAGGATCAATTGTACTATTTAATATCACAGAAGTCAAAATTGTGGAATGATCTAACATGGAAGTAGGGATAACAAATAGAACATTGGCATTATTACCATTGAGTAAATAAAAGGCATATTTATTAACATATATTCTATGTAGTCTACAAAAGATGATGTTACCTGAGGCTTGGTTGTTACACTAGGTAAACCATATATTAGAAGCTTCACCTTTCCTATTATCCAATGGGTCTATAAGGTTAAGATAGCTCTTAAATTTAGACCAAAAGTATAGCTCATCACCTTTTCATATACTATCCTTACCCCCTTTCTTATCTTCTTTGGACTCAATCATATTGAAGTCCCTGATGAAGATCCAAGGAACTCTTAGAAGATTAGAAGTAGGCTAGGACCAAAGGGGTGATCTATCTTTGCAATCATCTGGATCATATAATGAACAAAGTCCAAAAGAGTTTTCCCTCATCTTTACGGTGACCCAACAAACCCTGCTACATGGTGAGAAACCTGAGGCACCTATATATTTGATCAAATTTTGATGAATGAGGATTGTTGGTCCACCCTTACCTCTACCATGATGTGTATGAAAATATGTTGCATCATGTCATTTAAATTTTAGCATAGACTAAGCTTGAAAACCAGCCACCATAATCTCTTGAAGGCATAGAAAGTCAAGATTATTGCTAGCTCTGGAAGTTAATATAACCACATATTTCATGTATAGCATTTGAAGAGCTCTCAAATTCCAATTGTAGGAGTTAAAATTCATTTATAGATAGGGGGGTTATAATTATTATACAACCTTTCAAAACATTAGGAATAACCTTCTCTTTCTTCTTGGATGACTTTTTTTCCAAGCTAGATTATGGGTTGGAGTTTCTATCCCCCAACTTTCTCTTCTTCTTATCTTCCTTATGCCACTAGTCATTATCCCCATTGGGGGTAGGGATGGCCAGAACAATCTCTTTACTCGCAGTACTGATATTAGATTCAATGCCCATTTCCAATGAGTTAAGTAGGTCAAATTCCATTGGCACATTGGAAGACATAACCTCCCTAATTTTTAGCAGGCTTATGTTGAATAGAATCCAGAGCCAACTATTGAGCATTTTTCTTAATACCAATGGAATTATGATCTTGAGCTCCTTGGTTGCAAGGATGGGTAATGGAAATAGTCGACTTCCCAACTGGAATGACTACCAATTCCTCCTCAAAGAGGGGATCCTAGAGAGAGAGAGAGACGCTTTAGAACCATTTGGTTAAAATCCTCTAAGACTTAGTTATTTTCAAGATGAATGTTAGGGTTCTCTTGCATAACAATATCGACACATATAGCCTAAACCTCTTGTTGCACCTTGAGTTGAGTTTTAGTGGGTGGATTGGTACTTTCCCTTTTATAAATATATTTTGGAAGGGGATTTTTATCCTCAAATACCTTATTATCAGTCTGTAAGGAGCCAACTAACTTAGTTTCTAGGTTTAGACAATCTCTCCTGAGCTGCCCATTTATTTTGCAATAAAATTAGGCATTAAGATTCCCCAATAATTCAATATCCCATTCAAGAGTACAATCATCCATATTGTTACCACCCATTCTCGCTTCCTTGTGTTGGCCTTCTTCATAAGAATCCCCTCTAAAAAATTTATTGATCTAAGTGTCAAAATCCTAAACTTGTTTTTCCTACCTTTGACACTTTGCAGATACACCTAGCATGTTGAGCTTGAATTTTGAACTCACTAAGTTCAAAATTCAAAGTTCATTGTCACCCCATGGCGTGTTCGCTATTATTTCAAAACTATGTGATGTCAATAGAAAGTTATGCAAAGTCGGCCTTCCCGTTGAACTCAAATGTTGAATTGTCCTTTGTTCAAGATTCAAACTTCAACTGTAGAGTGAGTCTTGTAGCCACTTGTATTATTTTTAAAGCACGCCAAAGGGAAGTCCTTCTTAATAATCATGCAGGTTGAATTTGAACTTTGAAATGCCTCAGTTCAAGGTTTGAAGTTCAAAAAAGGGTTGCCACTTGGTCATTGGCGAACATTGGTAATGAGGAGATTGATGTGACAGCTGGCAGAGAAAGATTAACTTGTATGGGAAATCAACAATAAGCATCATTGAAGTGACATTGTAAAGATAGTTTGATCGTGTGAAGTTTGAGATTTGATGTTTTCATTTAATTCATTTGTCATCTGCATTTATTTGACATAATGTTCGACTCCTGCATTAAATGTGTATCCCGCAATCTTTTTTAGCAAGCTATTATAAATTGCCTCTTAGCTTCTCCTTGTCAATTATGGTTATTCTCCGCACTCGAAGAGGTAATGTCGCTCAGATTTCTCCTTCTTCTCAAGGAGTAGAACAATTCCAGATTATTGCAAGTCAGTTATTTCCCCTCGAAGCTTTGCTTTTAAATGTTTCGTCAAGAAATTTTTGTACGCTTTGATTTGAATCAAATACCTACCTTTGTTTTCTGTAAGTCTGTGGTTTATTTTACCTGTCATTTCCCTCACCTTGAAAACCCATGTTCCTATTGCCTGCAGTGCCCCAAGCTTAGTATTATCTCTTCCCAAGTGCGAAGACACTGTCATGCCTTCCCAAACCTTCAGAGAAATTAGGGAAAAATCAAGAACCCCCCCTGATTCTATGATTATCAAAGTAGTTGAGAGTGGGTTAGCAGAGGTAGTCGCTTTCCCTGAATCAGCACCATGCCCAGAATTAGTAGTAGAATGCGCGTTGCACTACAACAGTGAAGAGAGATGTATAAAAAAAATAGATGGAAGCCCTCTTGTTTTTATAAACAGAAATGTAATTTTTAAGTCCATGGGTATACTTGAGAAGGAACCATATGAGGCGTGGACAATATCTACCTCCCAAACTATATTTTCTGAGAAAAATAGAGATATAGGAATGAAATAGCACAGTGCTGGTTATTAAAGTCACAGGCAGGAGGATCCAGGTTGCCAAAGCCCCTTACCATTGATCATTTCAAGCCCGAGGTCACAGATTTAGTAATAATACTGAATAGACTGAAAGGGAATCAACATGCATACTTTTGGAATGATTGGATGCATTTTTATATCCAGGTGACCTTAGGAGGGCAGAAATATATCAACTGGGTAGAGGATATAGCAGATGAGCTTCATCACCATCTAGCTAATTACTCAGGGAGAAACGAGTTCTACATGGTCTCCTTTTTGTTTTATGTTCTTGCATGTACTAAGGAATGGAAAGGCCTCTTTAAAGAGACACTCGTCCCTGGTATAAAGATTTATGATTATCATCCCCATTTGTAGGAGTCATACACAAGTAGTTTCATGAAGTTTAATGGCATATTTTCAGAGAGGCTAGTGTTTGAGTTAAAAGGTGATATAGAACATAGGTTATCGAAAGAAGCTAGATATTTTGTGAACATCTACGGAAGCTATTACACTCAATTCAGAAGGTTCATATATTTAAGAGTATGTGGATTCGATGGGGAACCCTTCAAGCTTCCTAGGTATGCCCTTGCTAGCCTAGTTGTTATGGAGGTAAGTCGCCAATTGGAGCATGTACACAAGAAACTGCAAGAAAAGAAAGGTAGAGCTAAGTCATATTTTCCCATATAGATCGGCCATTATCATTGTAAAACCTCTGCATATACATTAAAATTAGAATTGGAACTCAAAAAGCTAAATTTGAAGACTTTTGAAGCTAGGAAAGATTTTTATGTTAGAGGCTACGCAACTCAACATTTCGGCCTAGTGAATGAGTTCCACCACATTACACAGATGGAGGACTATTGGGAGGATTGTGCTGATGATCGGGAGGTGATAAGAAGAAGGTGGTCTAGGTTCACACTCAGTCATATTATTTCATTGCATATTGATTTAGATATCGTAGGAATACAAGAAGGGGAAGATGATGAAATAATAAGTGCAAAATATGAAAAGAAGGTTAAACATCAACCTCTGCCTGAAATTGACTGGGGTATAGAAGAAAGAGATAATATCCACATTAAAACCCTTAGTGTTATTAATAGGACAAAAGACTGGATAGAAAGTAAAAGACCTCCCAAAAAGGGAAAATGTAACACCAGAGGGGTTAACAAGAAATAATCTGTAGCCAGCCCTATTCCTATTTCTAATGATGTTGTTCTCCTTGCAGGCTCTAAGAAGCCTAAAAAGAAGAAGGCTCCATCTAAAGTCAAGAGTGAGATGAAGGAAGAAGATTTTTCTGCTAAGCGGTCCACAAGAATTCTGCGCTCTAGGAAACAGAGTCCCAAAGAACCTGAAGAGAAGGAGGTAATTGACCTAGACAACATGGATATTGATCATAGTCCTCAACATTCTCCCCTAAAGTGGAAGCTAACCTGAAGGATCAAAAACCTAATTTTGGAGACTCCTCACTGGTTATAGAAATGTCCCTACAAACCCCATCCTTGACTCTCAGCTGGCTTGAGACATCTATCAACAAAAAAAGAAACATCCTGCCTATCACTCTACCAGCAGAAGATATGGTAAGCAAGTGCCTTGGCACTATAGTGAAGCCCAAAAGGATGAAGATAGAATCCAAGATCACTATAGATGAAATAACAGGGCATTGGGTAGAAGAACACTCGGTTCCTAAAAGTAACAAGGTTGTTGGTGATATCACGACTAATGACTACATTGTTGGAAAGATAGACCTCAAAGAAGGAACCAGAGAGGTAGATGTAACTCACCTAGAATCATCTACGAAAAAGATAATTAAGAGGACCTTAAAGAATGAGAAGGACAAGAAAGAGCTTAAATCTCTCATCAAGTTGTTGGTCAAGTTTTCAGGAACTCGCAAATCCCAACCCTACCCCAATTTCTCAAATCTCTCATTCCTTCGACCCACGGTCACCTGAGAGTCACAATGTTCTTGAACAGGTTAAGAGGAGTAAAGTGGTTGCAGATGTATTCGGCCAGTGGATACAGGGAATTATCCAAGGTGCAGGGGATTATATTTCTCAATTGATTCAAACCAGAGAGACAGTTAATGTAATGATTGTTGAGATACATGTGGACATGACTGCGTGGGAAAAGGAAAAGAGAAAGTGGTCTCTTATTGTGAGTCAAATGTGTGAAGTTGAGAAGATTGGTGTAACCAACTTCCTTGCTGAAAAAATAGTTGTTGGACTTGACGATGAAGTGTTCTATGTGGCCATGAAAAACATTGAATGGAGGAACACAATCCTAGAATCTGGACATGAAAGTTTGGTTCAATTGCTAAATGAGCTCAAGGAGCTAATCAAAATGATGAGCAAGGACTTGAAATGCCTAAATATAGCTCTCACCAAAGAAGATGGTCAAACTGTAAAGGAACTGGGTGATTTGACTTAGGAATTTGAAAAAGAAATGACAATGGTGAGGGATAACAAGTCCTTGTCAGTAGTAGACTTCACTGAGATGGCCAATGTAGAATCCATGGTGGGTGTGTGTGTTGATCATTTGGAATCACACAAGCAAAAGATGGTGCAGGTTTGTAAGGAGAAGAAGTTGTGGAAGCAGATAATTGTGCGCATTGCCCTGCCCTATCACACTATGGTGGATAGCTTCTCTAGAGCACACATGGAATGGCTTGTCACTCAATCCTCCAATGTCCAAGGTGAGTAGCCAAATCCTTCGATGACTCCTTAATCATGATCCGTCAGTTTTGGCGCATGTAGAGGATTTAGTTTTCTTGCATGTTTTTGTCTTTTCAGTTTTAAAACCGTTTTAAAAGGACAACTCTAAGGAGTTCTGTAATATTTTTGATATGCTAATGACTATATATAGCCAGAAAAAAGGCTAAGTTAGGGTCGAGACTTTAATTAGTGGAATTTCAGTAATTAGACTTAGTAATTTTTGGAGGTGATATATTTCAAAATTTGTTGGGATATTTGGAAATCAATGAAAGAAAAACTCTCATTTTTATGAATCTATGTGTTTATGAAATTGTGGAGGATCTTTGTTGGGATATCTGGATTGGTTGATTAATGTCTTACAGATCTTTATTTTATCAGTAGTTAAAATTTACTCAGTTTTATCTATATTTTAGTGAATGAGAAAGTCTAAAGTTTGTAGGCTTCAGTTTATGTGTTGAATCATATTTCAATTGGCAGTCATTTTATGTTGATAAATCATATGCTTTCAAATGCCTTAATTACTTTCAGGTGAAAAGTAAAATCTCTGCTTATAGCAATCTTTATTCAATTATTCATTGAATATCTTATCCAGGAGCTATACCGTTGAATTTAGAGGGTCTAGATGATGTTGTGTTATTAGATCCTACTATTAGAAAAGTTTGTTGTTTTCAGATGGGTTATAAAGTGTTAAATTGATTTAAAGAAAGAAGACAGATTCATTAACTGATATTTTTTTGGGCAACTCTACTGGGGAGGGAAAACATATAAAGATCAGCTTTGTGTATTTATATGTGATGTTTTTATCATGGTATTATCAGTTGTAGTGATACCTAGGAAAGAGGAAATCCCTCTAGTTCTTCAACCAAACCTCCATTTTGTTGACACATAAGAGGATATTATAGCTGACTTAAACTCTCTTGCCTGGAAGGTTAAAACCAATAATCAACAATACCAACAAGTTTGGCTCATGTTGGAAAAAGAGGACATTGGTGAGTGGTTAAGGGGAATTGCAATAGCTCAAGAGGCCGAAGTAGTTGATAGAGCCATCCAAAGACCATAAAAAAGTAACACTGGAGTCATGTCCTTATACCAGGTCCCAAAGGAGGGAAGGTATTTTTTACACATTTTTTCAACAATTACAAAATTTACAATTTCGTACCACCTACATACCCAAAGGAAAATCTAGGAGTAGAACCCCCTTCCCCGCCTAAGACATCTCCTATTTCATCATCATCTTCCAACAATTAGCAAGCTCTAACCTTGTCAGGAATCCAAGCTCCTCCTCTTGTTATGATATTCCCAGCTGTTGTGATGGCGCAACCTTGGGGGCGGTAGTAGGCCCATTAAACTTAGGGGCAAACCATAGTTTGCCCAAAGGGGCAAGAGAAATTTTACCTAAATTTTATGGGGATGGAAAGGTTTCTGCAGAGGATCACCTCAATGCCTTTAATACTGCATGTGGGATACTAGTTGTTCAACATGAAGACGTGGGAGTCAGATTGTTTGTACAAACCTTGGCTGAGTTGGCTGCAGATTGGTTCTATCATTTGCCCAATGATTATATTATTGATTGGAATAACATGAAAAATGCTTTTGAAGCACATTTTAAAAGCTTGTCCAATGAGCATGCTTTATTAGCTCAATTAACTCAGCTTAAGAAGGAAATTGAAGAACCCATGTGAGAATTTGTAGCTAAGTTCAACAAAAAAATTCAAAAAAATCCTATTGCAAAAGGACCAACTGATGAGAATAGGAAAGAATTTTTATTAAATGCCATGCAACCTAATGTAAGCTTTCATCTAAGGAGAGCTAGGGTAGGTGATTTGTAGACTACCCAAGATATGGCTATTGATCTAGAGGATGACTTAATAACTGCCACCAAATGGAGGAAGGATATATAGTCCCCCAACACTCAGAGTGCTACTACTTAAGACCCTCTTTTACAGAGGTTATTAAATGATGTAATCATGATTAAAATAAAAATTCCTAAAATAAGCACTAACCCCCCTCAGTTGTACAAAGATATTCCTAGTGGAAACTTATACTAGGCGGGACCTAGCTATAGAAATATCAGACATTCTCAGGTGGAATACAAGGCGATAGAACCACTCCCAAGAAGAGAAAACATGTGTATCTTCCATCTCACAGATGACCATGATGGTGCCACTTGCCTTGAGATGGTGAGGTCGATGCAGATGCTTGTAAATAAAGAACTGCTAATGAAAATTCTAGAGATACGGAGAGTCCTCAGTTACCTGGCGGCTCTGGAAATTTCTTCATGGAATATGACCCCGACTCTGATCGAGGAGGAGATATTATGGTAACTATGGAGGACCCTACATGTGCCATTTTTACAAGAAGCCAACATACTCCATAAGCTAACAACTCTCATGGACCTTCTCAATGATGGGACAAAGGTAAAGACTTCTCACCTAAGAATTCTTTTTCAAAAAATCAAAATTCTAAAGAAGTAGGAGTTTTGCAAAAATCCACTTTTGATTCTTCCTTTGACATTTTTGATTTTTGTAAAATTTCCAAGATTCAAGTGTCACCAGCTAAATATCTTAGGATGAATCCCAAGGAGTTGGATAGGTTAGTTAGTTATGTCAAATCTAGACAGTCTACCCCCTGAAGCCTCTGCTAGCCAAGCCATGCATGTTGTTATGCCTAAAATAATCTAACCTTTGTTAGCCACACAGTCCACCAAAAATACAAATCCCTCTTTCAATCGAAATCCATAACCCTTTTACCTGTCCTTGTTCATCCACGGGTACAAACTTAACAACTGTATTATAGACTCTGGAGCATTAGATAACATAATGCCAGCCTTGGTTGCTAAAGCATTAGACCTCCCTTTGACTGCTACATTTGGTAAATACTATTCCATGGACTCTAAGCAAGTCCCGCTTTTGGGTCAAATCAAAGATGCCCAAGTAGCTCTAGCTGCACACCCAAGAAAAAAGCTCAAATTGACCATCCTAGTGGCAGATATCCCAACCAGCTATGGAATGTTGTTGAGTAGAACATTCTGCATGGATCTTGGAGGGGAAATAAAATTAGATTGGTCCCAGGCCACCATTCATGTTGGGATTAAGGGAATCACCCTGCAACCGAAGACCAAATCAAAGTATATTGTTTTCCCCTCTAAAGACCCCAAATCCCATATAATCTACCAGGAATGTGAATTTGGGAACTATATGATATCCTCATATGCAGATGTAGGATAGTTTGAGAGCAAGAATGTAGATTCCTTATGGTCTCTAGAGTTTGATGGTAGCTATGCTTCAATTGGTTGTGGGGCAGGGGTTGTATTGATATCTCCCCAAGGACAAATTTTTCCATATGCTTTCAAATTAGAATTTGACAATACTAACAACACCGCCGAATATGAGGCCCTTCTGCTTGGTATCGAAGAAGTTAAGAAAAAGAGGATTAAAAAGCCTAAGGGAGATGTAGATTTTGTAGAAGTTAATGAAAGGTTAAAGCATTATAGACACCGTGTATGGGATGAGATTGAAGGATTTGATGCTTTTTCCATAGATTCTATTCTAAGAGCTCTAAACAGTAAGGTTGATTCCCTGGCAGTTTCAACGTCACTTCTTTTGCCTCATCCTGAGTTCAAGGAAGATTCCTATAGAATCAAAATGGTCTACAGGCCTAGAGTACCTGACAATGCAAGTCATTGGCAGGTCTTCCAGGATGATAAGAAGATTGACAAGTTTTTGCAGATGATTGAAGTTTTTAGCACCACATTCTTTGAAGGATCATAATCAAGTTGTGATGAATTTTGCCCTGATCCTGGTAAAAATATAGATGAAGGAATTGTGCAGTTAAAATGAAACCCCATACCCAAAGATCTGGTTTCCTTGGAAAATATTTTTGATCACCATGATGCAGTTAAAAAGAAACCCGACCCCCATGAGGTAGTTAATGAAGAAGATTTTGAAAAAAATAGATATAGGGGAGGAAGGAGATCCCAAATATGTTAATTTGGGAAAATGTTGTACCTCTGATGAGAATAGGAGGTTTATTAATTTGTTAAAGGAATTCAAGGACACTTTTTCTTGGTCTTATCAAGACCTCAAGAATTTCAAAGGAGAGAAGTTTTAGCATCACATTCCCCTCAAGCCAGGGTCTGCCCCATTTAAGCAGAAATTGAGGAACTACAATCTTAGAAGAAATTTAGAATGAGGTAGAGAAAATATTGCAAGCTAGAATCATATACCCCATCCAACACTCTACCTGGGTAGCAAATATTATCTTTGCGAGGAAAAAGAATGGGGAAATTTGAATTTGTGTTGACTTTAGGAATCTGAATCAGAGCAGTTTAAAGGACAATTATGGACTCCCTGTGATGGAACACATATTGCAGATAGTTGCAGGGTCAGAGATGATGTCCATGTTGGATAGATTTTTTGGGTATAATCAAATCTGGGTTGTTGATGAAGATCGGCATAAAATTACCTTTACAACACCATGGGGCACATATGCCTACAATCACATGCCTTTTGGGCTGATCAATGTTGGTGCAACCTTCCAGTGAGCAATGAACTATTCCTTCAGTCATCTCATCAACAAGATAATTATCATTTACTTAGATGACTTGATAGTATTTTCCAAAAGGCAAAAGAATCACTTGAAAGACCTCATAATAGTCCTTCAAAGGTGCAAAGAACACAAAATATCCTTAAATCCCAAGAAATTTGTCTTTTGTGTTATGGAGGGAAAGTTGTTGGGTCACATTGTATCAAAAGATGGGATAAAAATAGAGCCTGATAGGGTGAGAGCCATTCAACAGATTAGGTTCCCTTCTAACAGAACAAGGGTGAAGTCCTTTTTTGGCCAAACCAACTTTCTAAGGAGATTTGTACCTAATTTTGCCTGAAACTACTAAACATATGGTATGTCTTTTAAGTGAGAAGAACCCTTTTAAGTGGAGCCCTGAAGTGATAAAGGCGCTTGATGATGTTAAGGAAGCTATCACATCTACCCCTGATTTGATAAACCCTTATTATAGGAAAGATTTTGTTATCTACTGCTATGCTTCGGAACACACATTATCTAGGATATTATCTTTAAAAAGTGACAAAGGAGAGGAAGTGCCAATTGCCTTCATGAGTCTGCCACTCAAGAAACATGAGTTGAACTACCCTTTGGTTGAAAAACAAGCATATGTCATGGTAAGGGCCGTAAAGTATTTCAGATTTTATATCGTACATTCCCATTCCACCGTGTACGTACCTAGTACTGTTGTGAAGGATGTTTTAACTCGACAAGAGGTGAGTATGAATAAAAGAGCAACCTGGATTCCAAGAATCCAAGAGTTTGATTGAGATATTCGTCCAACAAAGTTAGTCAAAGGTCAGGGCTTATGCAATTTAATGGTAAAAAAAACACCGGAAGATCATACACCTCTGGTTCTCTTTGTTGTCTTACAGGACCCATGGTTCTCTAATGTTGCTTATTATTTGACTTATGGAGATTTCCCAGTGCACTTGAGTCCCAGAGAGAAGAGGAACCTTAGATTAAAAGCAACAAAATATGTTATTATAGATGACATCCTATACAAAAAAGGGTTGGATGGAGCTTTTCTAAGGTGTGTAGATAAGGAGAAATAAGAGAAATTGCTCAAGAAATTTCATGATGAAGCATGTGGTGGTCATTTTTCCTCCATAGTAACCACTTTCAAAATTCTTAGGAGCTGTTACTATTGGCCTGGGATGTTTGGAGATGCATATAAGTGGGTTTCTAAATGTGAAAAATGCAAGTTGTTTAGTGGAAAGCCCCAACTAGCAGCTTTACCTCCAAGACCAGTGGTAATTGAGGATCCCTTTAGACAGTGGGGATTGGATTTTGTTGGGCCAATAAATCCTCCCTCTAGCACTGGACATACACACATCCTGACCGCAATAGACTACTTCACCAAGTGGGTCAAAGCAGTCCCAGTTAGAAAGACTATTTCCGATGTGGTGTGTGATTTTCTAAAAAACTACATACTGGTCAGGTTTGGCATACCTCACAAGCTGGTCACTGATAATGCTACTAAATTTTCCTCTGATGAGCTAAAAATGTTTTTTTATGATCATGGTATCCATTTATCCCATGCCTCTGACTATTATCCCCAAGGGAATGGTCAAGCAGAATCAAGTAACAAGAACTTGATCACCATTATGAGGAAATTAGTAAATGATAGTGTTAGGGATTGGCATAAGAAGCTATTTGAAACTCTCTGGGCTAATCGTACCTCACCCAAGAGAGCAATTGGGATGACTCTATTTGAACTGGTCTATGGTGTGGAGGCACAATTATCCTTACCCTTGGAGCTAGCAACATCAAAGCTACAGACAGTAATCAAAGATCAAGTGTTCCAGAATGGGATCAAAAAAAGGATTATGTATTTGAACAAAACTCAAGAAGAGAGAGAAGAAATGGTAGAGCGTATAGCTTTGCACCAAGCCCGGGTAAAGAAATTTTTTGATCGAAGGAGTAGAACACAAAACTTTATGGAAGGAGATCAAGTCCTCCTCTGGGACAAGAGAAGGGAGCCTAAAGGCGCACATAGTGAATTTGAATCTTTATGGAAGGGACCTTTTCTGATCAACAAAGCTCTGGGAGGTAATTCTTTTATTTTGGAAAATCTTGACAGAACTGTTTTTCCTCTGACCTTTAATGGTCAAGATCTTAAGTTGTATCAAATGTAGATAAGTCTTTGCCTCTATGTACATAGTGTTCATGTGTGTTTTTCTTTCCTGATTTGTTCTTTTCCCACTACTTTTTGTTTTCTTTCCTATTTTTGTTTGTAGGTTCAACCCTTTCTAAAGTTGCCTCCCTGGTTTGCAAAACCAAAGCCTTCAGGTTCATTCTGCATCCTCATGAGTCCTTGTCCCCAACTGGAGCCATTGTTACAACCCATCCTTGCTTCCTCCTATTTTCCTTCTTCGAAAGAATCCCTTCTAAAAAAATTATTGATCTAAGTGTCAAAATCCTAAACTTGTTTTTCCTACCTTTGACACTTTGCAGATACACCTAGCATGTTGAACTTGAATTTTGAAATCCCTTAGTTCAAAATTCAAAGTTCATTGTCACCTTGCGGCGTGTTTTCTTTTATTTCAAAACTATGTGATGTTAGCGACAAGTTATGCAAAGCCGACCTTCCCATTGAACTCAATGTTGAATTATCCTTAGTTCAAGATTCAAAGTTCAACCGTAGAGTGAGTCTTGTAGCCTCTTGTATTGTTTTTAAAGCACGCCAAAGGGTAGTCCTTATTAATAATCATGTAGGTTGAATTTGAACTTTGAACTACCTTAGTTCAAGGTTTGAAGTTCAAAAAAGGGTTGCCACTTGGTCATTGGCGAACATTTATTAATGAGGAGATTGATGCGACAACTGGCAGAGAAAGATTAACTTGTATGGGAAATCAATGATAATCATCATTGAAGTGACATTGTAAAGATGGTTTGATCATGTGAAGTTCAAGATTTGATGTTTTCATTTAATTCATTTGTCATCTACATTTATTTGACATAATGCTCGACTCCCGCATTAAATGCGTATCCCCGCAATATTTTTTAGCAAGCTATTATAAATTGCCTCTTAGCTTTTCCTTGTCAATTATGATTATTCGTCACACTCAAAGAGTTAATGTCACTTAGATTTCTCCTTCTTCCCAAGCAGTAGAACAATTCCTGATTATTGTAGGTCAGTTATTTCCCCTCGAAGCTTTGCTCTTTAATGTTTCGTTAAGAAAATTTTCTACACTTTTATTTGAATCAAATACTTGTCTTTTTTTTCTGTAAGTCTCTGGTTTATTTTACCTATCATTTGCCTCAACATGAAAACCCCTATTCCTATTTTTGGCAACATCCCAAGCTTAGTATGCTCTCTTCCCAAGTGCGAAGACACTTCCATGTCTTCCCAAACCTTTAGAGAAATTAGGGAAAAAATCAAGAACCCCTTGATTCTATGATGATCAAAATAGTTGAGAGTGGGTTAGCAGATGTATCCGCTTTCCATGAATCAGTACTATGCCCAGAATTAGTGGTAAAATGTGCGTTGCTCTACAACAGTGAAGAGAGATGTATAAAAAAGACAGACGAAAGCCCTTTTTGCTTTTATAAATAGAAATGTAATTTTGAAGGCCATGGGTATACTTGAGAAGGAACCATGTGATGCGTGGACAGTATCTACCTCCCAAACTATATTTTCTGAGAAAAAGCAGAGATATAGGAATGAAATAGCACAATGATGGTTATTAAAGTCACGGGCGGGAGGGTCCAAGTTGCCAAAGTCCCTTACCATTGATCATTTCAAGCCTGAGGTCACAAGTTTAGTAATAATACTGAATAGACTGAAGGGGAATCAACATGCATAATTGTGGCATGATTGGATGTATTTTTATATCTAGGTGACCTTAGGAGGGCATAAATATATTGACTGGGTAGAGGATATAGCAGATGAGCTTCATCACTAGCTAGCTAATTACTCAGGGAGAAACAAGTTCTACATGGTCTCCTTTTTGTTTTATGTTCTTGCATGTACTAAGGAATGGAAAGGCCTCTTTAAAGAGACACTCATCCCTGGTATAAAGATTTATGATTATCATCCCCATTTGCACAAGGATTCATACACAAGTAGTTCATGAAGTTTAATGGCATATTTTTGGGGAGGCTAGTGTTTGAGTTAAAAGGCAATACAGAACAAAGGTTATCAAAAGAAGATAGAGATTTTGTGAACATCTATGGAAGCTATTACACTCAATTCAGAAGGTTCACGTATTTAAGAGTAGGTGGATTCAATGGGGAACCTTCAAGCTTCCCAGGTATGCCCTTGATAGCCTAGTTTTTATGTAGGTAAGTTGCCAATTGGCGCATGTACACAAGAAACTGAAAGAAAAGAAAGGTAGAGCTAAGTCCTTTTTTCCCATCAATCTAGGCCATTATAAGTGTAAAACCTTTGCAGATGCATTAAAATTAGAATTGGAACTCAAAAAGCTAAATTTGAAGACTTTTGAAGCTAGGAAAGATTTTGATGTTAGAGGCTACGTAGCTCAACATTTCAGCCTAGTGAATGAGTTCCACCATATTCCACAAATGGAGGACTATTGGGAGGATTGTGATGATGATCGGGAGGTGATAAGAAGAAGATGGTCTAGGCTCACACTCAGTCAGATTATTTCATTACATATTGATTTAGATATCACAGGAATAGAAGAAGGGGAAGATGATGAAATAATAAGTGTAGAATATGAAAAGAAGTTTAAACATCAACCTCTGCCTAAAATTTACTGGGGTATAGAAGAAAGATATAATATCCACATTAAAACCCTTAGTGTTATTAATAGGACAAAATAATGGATAGAAAGTAAAAGACCTCCCAAAAAGGCAAAATGTAACACCACGGGGGTTAACAAGAAATAATCTATAGCCAGCCCTAGTCCTATTTATAATTATGTTATTCCCCTTGCAGGTTCTAAGAAGCCTAAAAAGAAGAAGGTTCCATCTAAACTCAAGAGTGATATGAAGGAAGAAGATTTCTCTGCTAGGCGGTCCACGAGAATTATGTGCTCTAGGAAACAGAGTCCCAAAGAACTTGAAGAGAAGGAGGTAATTGACCTAGACAACATGGATATTGATCATTGTCCTAACATTCTCCCCTGAAGCCAGAAGCTAACCTGAAGGATTAGCATCCTAATGTTGGATACTCCTCACTGGTTATAGATATGTCCCTGCAAACCCCATCCTTGACTCTCAGCTGGCTTGAGACGTCTATCAACAAAAAAAGAAACATCTTGTCTATCACTCTACCAATAGAAGATATGGTAAGCAAGTGCCTTGACACTATAGTGAAGCCCAAAAGGATGAAGACATAATCCAAGATCACCGTAGATGAAATAACAGGGCATTGGGTAGCAGAATGCTCGGTTCCTAAAAGTAACAAGGTTGTTAGTGATATCATGGCTGAAGACTACATTGTTGAAAATATAGACATCAGAGAAGGAACCAGAGAGGTAGATGTAACTCACCTGGAATCATCTACCAAAAAGATAATTAAGAGGACCTTAAAGGATGAGAAGGACAAGAAAGAGCTTAAATCTCTCATCAAGTTGTTGGTCAAGTTTATTCAGAAACTCACAAATCCCAACCCTGCCCCAATTTCTCAAATCTCTCATTCCTTCAACCCACAGTCACCTGAGAGCTGCAATGTTCTTGAACAGGTTAAGAGGAGTAAATTGGTTGCAGATGTATTCAGCCAGTGGATACAAGGTATTATCCAAGGCATAGGGGATTATATTTCTCAATTGATTCAAACCAGAGAGACAGTTAATGCAACAATTGTTGAGATGCAGTCGGAGATGACTGCGTGGGAAAATGAAAAGAGAAAGTGGTCTCTTATTGTGAGTCAAATGTACGAAGTTGAGAAGATTGGTGTAGCCAACTTACTTGCTAAAAAATGTGTTGCTAGACTTGACGATGAAGTGTTCTATGTGGCCATGAAAAGCATTGAATGGAGGAACACAATCTTGGAATCTGGACATGAAATTTTAGTTAAGCTGCTAAATGAGCTCAAGGAGCTAATATAAATGATGAGAAAGGACTTGAAATGCCTAAATATAGCTCTCACCAAAGAAGATGGTCAAACTGTAAAGGAACTGGGTGATTTGACTTAGGAATTTGAAAAAGAAATGATAATGGTGAGGGATAACAAGTCCTTGTCACTAGTGTACTTCACTGAGATGGCCAATCTAGAATCTATGATGGGTGTGTGTGTTGATCATTTGGAATCACACAAGCAAAAAATGGTGCAGGTTCGTAAGGAGAAGAAGTTGTGGAAGCAAATAGTTGTGCACATTGCCTTGCCCTATCACACTGTCGTGGATAGCTTCTCTAGAGCACACGTGGAATGATGAGCTACTCAATCCTCCAATGTCCAAGGCGAGCAGCCAAATCCTTCGATGAGTCCTTGATCATGATTTGTTAGTTACAACGCATGTAGAGGATTTAGTTTTCTTGCATGTTTTTGTCTTTTCAGTTTTAAAACCATTTTAAAAGGACAACTCCGAGGAGTTCTGTAATATTTTTTATAAACTGGTGACTATATATAGCCAAAAAGGCTAAGTTAGGGTCAAGACTTTAATTAGTGGAATTTCAGTAATTAGACTTAGTAATTTTTGGAGGTGATATATTTTGAAATTTGTTGGGATATTTGGAAATCAATGAAAGAAAAACTCTCATTTTTATGAATCTGTGTGTTTATAAAATTGTGGAGGATCTCTATTGGGATATCTGAATTGGTTGATTAATGTCTTGCAGATCTTTATTTTATCAGTAGTTAAAATTTACTTTGTTTTATCTATATTTCAGTGAATGAGAAATTTTTAAGTCTGTAGGCTTCATTTTATGTGTTGAATCATCTTTCAATTGGCAGTCATTTTATGTTGATAAATGATATGCTTTCAAATGCCTTAATTACTTTCGGGTGAAAAATAAAATCTCTTCTTATAGCAGTCTTTATTCAAGTATTCATTGAATATCTTATCCAGGAGCTATACTGTTGAATTTAGAGGGTCTAGATGTTGTTGTGTTATTAGATCCCGTTGTTAGAAAAGTTTATTGTTTTTAGATGGGTTATAAAGTGTTAAATTGATTTGAAGAAAGAAGACAAATTCATTAACTAACACACATTCAAACAAATTTTATTGGGAATGTCCACATTTGGTTCTAGGGAAATTAAAACCCTAGTGTTCATATATGGTAGGGTGATTCTTGATTCTTCAACTTGCATGACATTTCCAATAAGTTTTAGAATTTCAGACAAAACTGCTAATATTCTACTTGTAGATTTCTAATTTCAAGCCAACTAGGTGACAACCTTTCGACCACCTCTTTGAGGGTCCCTTTTGGGGACAAGGGAGAGCCCTAAATAGGGGCTGCATCATATTCTAGAATTCTTTCTTAAGCACCCTCTCCTGCATAGGGTACAATTTAAACATAACAACAAATAAAAAAATTTGAAGCATGTGTCAAAAAATAACAAATACACCCATTTTTCCCCAAATCGAGGCAATCCACTCATCAAAGAATTTTATAGATGGTAGAATGTTTGTATTCAAACAAATAAAGACAATAAAAATATTCTTCAATCTTGTATGTTCATTTTTGATAGCCCGAGCCATATCTTTGTTAGAAGAGATGGTGAGAATTTTGGGGCTAGATGAATAAGCCTTACCTATTTCTCATATTTTGGCTCCTCTATCTTAAATGATGCTTCCATTTATCCTTTCAAATTGTTATTCTCCTAGTAATCCTCTAGATCCCACTTTGGTGTTTCTAGCCATTAACAATCCTCCATTGAAAGCCACGGTAGATAAACACTAAAAATCACTTGAGTCTTTTACCAAGGCTTCATGGCATGATGCTTTTTCTCCTTTTTCACCCACAGGAGGATTAATATATATTTTTATGTTAAACTTTACTCTCCTCTTTCTTTTTAACCCCATTATCTCCCACATTAATGTCTCCAAAGGGTCATCCTGAGCCAGGGATCCCAACACAAGGCCAAATTAAATGCCCAAACAATAGGTTGAGGGTGGTCTGATGTCAAGGTTTATAAAAAAAACCTTGTGAAGTACAAAAAAATCAAAAGAAGAACACAACAATAACAACTAGAACAAAAAATGCAATCAAGAACATAGAGGAATGAAAATGAGATAAACACGCACTAAGAGGATCAAGATGCAGGCATGAATGAGAGTAGAAATCCAAGGAAGGAAACGACAGGAAAACAATGGCCTCCTCAAAGCACTCTTGAGTTTCCTTCTTCTTTTTTTCAAATATTATAAATGTGTATCTACAATGAAATGGTTTGAGTAGAATTAGGGAGCATATAATCCCCTTTGAAATTTGATCGCACGTGAACGTGCATAATTAATTTGAAGTAAATAAATGTGTTAGATATTTGAAAAAAAAATATGCCAATATAAATAATTGTGTTGGCTTAAATTTTGGTTGTAAAGAAGGCGCGATCATGTAAGTTTGAAATGGTGTGGGGGAGGAGACCAAGTGAGTATTGTCACTAAGGACTCCTTTCATTGAGGGAGGCTATTGATGTGGATGATAGTTTTTCATTAAAAAATCTATGCTAGAAACATGAAATATCACAAATAAACAAAGGTTATTGTTCTACCTCACAAGTCACACTCCACTTAGTCACTTAAGTGAGTGGAGACCCATTATTTTTTTCTTGTGTGTTATTGCCTTTTATTTTTTCCCTTTTTGTCAATCTTTCACTGATCAAACTTTTAGAGATATCATGAAGACATTACAAACCTAGAAGTAGAAGGAGGAGGAAAATCAACCTCCCCACGGATGGGTGAACTATTTTTCTTCATCATGGAACATTTCACTTAAGGGATGACCTCTATCCAAGATTCAGGTTAACATCCTAACTAGAAATTACTCAAAACAAATTAGAAATTAGTAGCAACAACCATAATAGAGAGTTGATCATCTACTGAAATCAAAATCCAAGGTATCACTTGCAGGGTCCTCCAATTCAACTAGCTATAATGCCTAATCCTACCAATCCTACTCATGTACCTCCCAAAGCCGCTATGTTACTAGCACAACCTACACCTAACCTGAATGACTGTCTTTCTTAATAAGCATATGCAAGTGACATACAAAAAATCATTACTTATGTCCTAGATATTAATATCACACGTCTATGGTTTGGAAAAAAATTGCCTAATCCAACATCACCCCTTATAATTGAAATTTAAAAAGAGGATGACTCATTAATAAAATGTGTCTATGGTTTGGAAAAAAAAATTCCTACTCCAACATCACCCCTTATGACTGAAATTCCAAAAGAGGATGACTCAATAGCTATCCATCCACCATTAATTGAATAAGGCCTCGCAACTAGACACAATTTTATTGATAAGAGAACCGTACTTAATGATATTATCACTCCACCATTTCCTGAGAGGCTAAATGAGAGAAATATGAACCTACAACTAATTTTGAATTTTTGGACCAACTAAAGAATGCTATAGTATGAATTCCTTTATTCCAAACAATAAAATATGTGTCAGTTTATAATAAAACTATCAAAGAATTGTGTATCAAGAAACCTAGTGGAAACAAGAAGGATCCCATAATAATTCACATTGTGGGAAAGCTAGAAGACATCATGATAAGATCAATTTTTTGTTTCCAAGTATAATATAGGAAATTATGTGTTCAACATTATAATCAATGACAGACTAATATATAACACTTTGACTGATCTTGGTATTTCCATTAAAAAAATGGAAAGAGAAACCATGCAAAACTTACATTTATCAAACCTAAGGCTTACTCCAAAAGTTCTATAGTTAGCAAATACCTCCACTGTAAAACTAGAGGGAATTGTGGAGGACCTTATCATAACATTATATTCATGGGAATACCTGATAGACTTTATGATCTTCCAACCTAAGGTTAATCTTGGTGGCTACCTGATCATTTTGGGAAGACCATGGCACCCCACTGCAGAGGCTTTCATAGGATACAAAGTAGGGGAAATGATGATTTTAAATGGAAACAATACAAATAAACTATTCTTGTATCCACTAGCCCAACCACACCAAGAATTTGATTCAACAATTTGGCCTAACTTAGGGGATATTGGGGAAGATTCATCACAGACTCTCATGATAATTAATAGGATTACTATGCTCAAATTTTAAGATGAGGATACCCCGTTATACCATTTTGATCTAGATAATTTTACTTGCCTAGCATGTTCTTCCTTCCCATTGCATATTTTGCTTCATTTAGCATCAACTAAACATTATTTGTCCGCTTCAACATTATTGCATAATTTGTTTCACCATACCACTAAACATGGGATCACATGCATTAATTCTTCTTCCATGACCACTCCCACTACACAAACATAGATAAAACCTAGAAGGTATCTTAATATTAATAGTAAACTTAATCAAGAACAATAAAAATTGACTTATTTATTGTAGAACATCATTCAACATTTGCATGTGATTATTAGGATGTGAAAGGAGTTGATCCAAATCAATATTGTACATAGAGAATATACATTAAGGAATACTAATATAAAACCTTGAAGAAGAATAAATCTTGTAATTAAGGATATTGTCAAGACAAAATTACAAAAGCTATTGAATTCAAGGTCCATATACACATTTTGAGACAACCAATGGGTCTCACCACTCATTATTGTCTCTATAGAGGAATGAAAATGGAGAGTTTTAAGAGACTATAGGGAACTTAAATTAGCAACAAGGAAGTATCACTCATCTCTTCCTTTCATTGATCAGGTCCTAGAATCTTTGGAAAGTAGGCAATACTTCTTATTTTTGCATGGGTTTAGTGGCTCTAATATAATTAAAATAACACCATAAGACTAGGAAAATACAATATTCACCTATATATAGGGAATATATGCATACATAGTGTTAACCTTTGGCTTTTACAATGCTTGTACAACCTTTCAAAGAGCAGTTCTCAATATATTATCTGATCTTACACATGACTGCATGTAGGTTTATATGGATTATTTGACCACACTTGGTGATACTTATGAAGAAGCTCTGGGAAATTTAAAGAAATTTCTAAAAATATGTCAAGGTCACAATTTATTGTTAATAAATGAGAAGTGTTATATGATGATGCAAGGAGTAGTATTGGACCATTATGTTTCTCATAATAGAAGACAAGTTGATCCTATAAATAATGAAGTCATCAAGAATATGCTCATTTCATCCAAACAAAAATATGTATGAGGCTTCCTAGGACATGATTATTAAAGGATGTTTATAAAATATTTTAGTGAAATTGCTACACCATTGTTCATGTTTTTAACTAAATATGCATATTTTAACTGGACTAACAAGTGTTAGATAAGCTTCCCATCACTAAAGGATTTGTTGATTGAAGCACTCCTCTTAAGGGGACCAAATTAGAATCTTCCATTTCACATTCATAGAAATGATTTAGATCATGCAATTGGAGCAATATTAGGCCATAATGAAGTCAACATTGAGTATTCTATCTACTATATATGTAAGAGCTTACAATTTTGGTTTATTAAAAGATACATAGGACACATTTCTACGTTTATTAATATTGTTGGAGTATATAGGTTCTTTACTTAATTAATTAAATTATATTAATTTATTAATTAAGTCACCTATTACTTTATTTTCACTTAAGATAAACTTTGGCTCATTAATAATTAATTCTTTCCCCTTTAGGGTTTCCCTTTTCAGGGTTTCGGTATCCATTTATAAGGATTCCCTCTTTGTAAATTATTGATTGTATTGAGGATTCTATTGCATTAAGAATTTTTTCTCTTCATTGTTTGCATGTGATGTTTCCTCTTTCATCGATCTGTTATTTCTAGCCTCCATAGCTTTTGCTTCTCTCTTTCTGTGACACGTTTGCATACAGGTGATTCTTGGGAGTTGTAGGGTTGAGTTTCATCAACTCCAATATGGTATCTGAGCTCCAGATATTCATGCACCTGTTATCTCCATGAGGGATTTGGCCTTGTTCTTCCGATAGGTGTTTTTCAAGAGGTTTTTTATTTCATATTTTTGTGGATCTTGGGGTAGCTTGTTTTTTGGACACTTTGGGCACAAACTGACCTCACAATTGTGTCTAGAAGGCCCCAATACCCATATTTTCATATAAGACACGTCTAATTCAGACACAGTTGAAATCTAAGGCATCTTTTTTTCATGTAAGGCCCTATTCTAGGAATATTTTACAAGGTGGGAAAAAAATTAAAAAACAAAAAAAAACACATTTTTTAGCCTGTCGGTCACCACTGTGGTCTGGTGACCGCCAACCTTAAACCGCAGTCAGGCATCGCCCAGTGGCCACCACTCGGCGACTGCTGTCAGCGGCCACCACCGCTCCACCAGTGCACCACCATTCAAACCACTCACCCTTCGCCTGAGCACTACCAGAGAACCACTAGGCTCTTTTTTTACCTTCTAGGGCAGTGGCGGGTTTTTTGCTAGTAACAGGTGCAAATAGAGGTGTTTTTAGGACTTCCATATATCAGTGAAATGCTCTTTTTGAGCTCGAGCTTTTATTGGAGGTTTGGTTTCTTAATTTTCCCATTTTGCAATGTTTTTTGACATTCAAATTTAGAGTTCTTTTTTGCACTATGGGAGCCATATCTCGTTCATCCAGACTCCATTTTATGACTTTCGCATGTTGTTGGAAAGCTATTTCTATGCTCTTTATTGTGGTATGTGTCTCATCTTGAGAATCTACTTTAGGTACATTTTATTCAGGTTTTTTCCTTTTTGCAATCTAGTGAATATCTTGTATGTTTCAAGTCCTAGGATTATTTTCCTTGCATGGGATGACTCCTTTTTAGCTGTTACTATTTTTCCTACAACTTTTTGTCATTCCTAAGCATTTTAGACATCTATTTCTATAACATTTCTTTTTTTGCAAACACATTGAGATAAAGTGTCATCTGTTGCACTTGGGGTCTTGCACATTTTGTGCATGTTTGTACTTGCACTCCATTATAAAGTGCCACAAGGGGGTGTTGGAATTAATGGGAAGTAGTACTGAGAGGGGAGGGGTGAATCAGTCACTCTAAAACTTTTAACACCTTTCAAATTCATCATTAGTAATCATTCATTACTGCATTACTGACCATTATTGTTGTTCTTTCTTATGCATGTATTGTTCATTCATAACCTTTAATAGTTTGCAAAATTCATAAAAACATTCATGAAAATGATAAACACATAACACAAGATATGGTATCATAGAAAACTCCTGTTAGAAAGTAAAAACTGCGGTGGGGATGACACCCACAAAAATTCACTATCTGTAGAATGGAAGGGAGCCAGTTAAGGCTTATAATTTGATCACTTCTGATGATCTACCCTGTTAGGAGTATTAAGGTGGAGACCTGTTAAGATCTACTCTATTAAGAGCTTTAGCAACACTGATTTAAGTATGCACTCAGTTATGAGATTTACAATAGGACGGTTAAGCCCACCTTTCTTGAAAGGATTTCATTAGTGTACTACAATTGTTAGAATGAGTACAAATGTTGACCTGACTATATGCAATCTACAATTGCTGATTACAAATCCAATAAAACTCTCAGAATAAAAATATCACCTTAAGTGATTGATGAATACCTTTTCTTTGCTCGTCGGTAGCCTCTATTTTGTTCTTGAAACTGATTTGATTCTATTTCTGTCCTTCTGCATGAATTCTCTTGTCTGGTATCTAGATGCTCTCCGTGGCTACTATCTTCATTGAACAACTTCTATTCTAAATAGATTAAGCACCTATTTATACAAGTATTTGACCTATCTTGGAATCACACATTACAATGTTAACTCTTAGATCCAAGGTTTACAACTTGACCTTGATCTTTAGTTTGCATGTTTTAAATCAGTAAAACTAATTAAAACAATAATAAATACATTGCTTCCTCCGCACATAATGGATTTAAAAGTAAATCAAGAAGCTATAAATACAACTTCAGTGATTAATTTGACGTGGAAAATCAGATCCACTTTTTGTGGGATGTAACTAATTATCAGTTCTTGGTCGTCGGGTTGAACTTGAAGTCTGTCGGCATTCCTTTGTTAAACTATTTTTTGAGTTCCCTTTGTCTGTCAGGTTCCTCTCTTTGTTGTTCCGTTGGGTTGCACTATTGTTAATCGTTGAGTTTCCTTTACTATTTTGTCATTAGATAACATTGAATAGTGTTCATCAGGTAACCTTGGCGTCGGGTAGTGTTGTGCCTTGTCTGTCGGTGTAGAGTAAACCGATGGTGCAGATCATGTTTTTCCTTAAGTATACTAATGGTAAAATATAATTCCTTCAATATCCCCCTTTGAAATTAGTATCAAAAACTGATATGTGCATAATACTAAAGTGTTTAGTATGTACACCTTGTTTATATCCTTGTCATCATATGACCCCCCCTAACTGTATGCATCGATATAGTATAAGTATATGTACATGTATACTATACATTTTATGCTCTTTTCTCTGTATGTACATATTATTTTGTCCTTGTATTTTCCATTTTATTTTACTATACATATTGTTTCCCCCTTTTAACTGAGGTGAGTGAACATATCAATTTCCCCCTTTCTTTGATACTTATGACAAAAATGTACAACTTATAGTATGTCAAAATTTTGACAAAAAATGTGTAACTTACAATGTGTCAAGTATATTGGAATGGGTCATCTTGATATCTTCTTCCATTTTCTCCCATTTTTCTTTCAGTTGTTCTAGTCCCATGTGTTGTAGCTCTAGCCTTGCGTGCATATCATAAATATTGTCCAGGACAGACATTTCAGGGGTGGCAATTAATGTATTTGCCTCTGTCACTTTTTGTTGTAGGAGTGAAAGTGTCGGTAAGAGTTGAGCTTGGAGCTCATTTACCTCATCTCTGTACTTCATCTTTGCAATCTGTATGTCCTGTCTCTATTTCTGAGCCTGTTTGATTTGCTCATCATGCAATTTAATTGCTTCTTCATTATTTGTGAGACTTTGTGCACTTGACTTAAGATCAACATCAATTTGTGCTATCTGGTGGGTATACTCCTGAGTGAGTTGATCTTGAGTGCACAATTTATGTATTAAGGTAATAGCTTCTGATATGATTGGATCAATTGTACTTACTAATTCAGATAGCTTAACCTTTTTCAATGCCACTTCCTGGCTTATTTTCTCGGCTATATTGAACTCATACTTTTGTTCAAGTCTCTCTTCCATAACTGTCTCAACATAAATATTCTGAGATGTTATTGCATCTGTGAGTATTACCAATTGATCAAGCATTGGAGATTTTTGATCAATATCTACATCAGGTACAATCTGTTGAAGTATTCCTCTTGCTACTTCCAGTACCTTGGCCTCTTGTGCTGCTCTCTTTAGTTTTTATTGAATGACTTTTCTCTCACAGAGCCTGGCATACTTTGTCAATGCAGTTGGATCCAATGTCCTTGGATCACAAATTGGAATCTCAATGATTTTTGACCAAACAATGCGACCTTAGTTTTGTTTGGTTGGATTATAGAAGGAAAGCTTTGATTTGTTTTAATCCATGCCCGTGTTGGTTGAAATTTCAACCAACACGGGCATAAATTAAAAAAAAAGGATTCACATTTCATTATTCCACGCATGGCGAATTTGATCAAGGGTGAAGCGGGAAGGAGGAATCACTATTTGGGGAAGCACTATTTGGAATACACTATTTGGGGAAGCACGATGAATTTGATCAAGGGCAAAGCGCGAAGGAGGAAGCACTATTTGGGGAAGCACTGTTTGGAATACACTATTTAGGGAAGCACGACGAATTTGATCAAGGGCAAAGCGTGAAGGAGGAAGAACTATTTGGGGAAGCACTGTTTGGAATACAAAATATTCACAGTTCGGAGTATGTTCCTTTTGTCTTCTCTTGTTCTATTTGTGGCACTGTCGTTCTTGTGATGAACAAATAGCTTATTAACCCTGCAAATTCATTTATACATCTTCGTGGTGAAATTATTTTTGATGCATCCTCGGTATTTGTCATTCATTTAAATAGTTTATGTGTTTCATTATATTAGTCTACCACAAACTGTTAGATGAATTAACATCCACTGCTAGTCCATTGATGCACACTGTCCTCCCAAATTCATTTAATCTGTTTCAACCTAGTTTGACCATTGGATTTTCCATGCCGCTGGATGAAAATCAAATTAGGGAAATATGCTTTAATTTATCCAACACTCAGAGGTGTTGAGGTTTCCGAACCGCTTCAAGTTTGATGCCCTAGGCTAATCGAGTTTAGCATGTTTAGCCAGTGGGAGAAAGAAGGAACAAAATCTACAATTGGTGGTGGACAGAGGTCAAGGAGTGGACCATTACAAGACATTAGAAGGCCACATAAACTTTCCCAATCATCTGTGACTATTCCAAACACCCAACTTCAAACTAATCCATTAAAACCGAGTCTAGCTTGATCACCTAGGGTTTGTGTTGAACTAGTTTGAAATTGCCGGGATAGAATCGGTCACTCACTGTTTGGACTGTGAAGTGGTGACTGTAGAAGATTGAGACCAAAACATAAAAGATAACTAGGGAGTATTATCAGAGTATTCTATGTTAATAAGTTGCAATAAGGAATAACAGAGTTTCTTAGAAGAAAATTGGTGGATAGGATAGTTCCCTGAATTTGGAGGTATTCGAAGACTAAGGAATTTGTCAGAATTAGTTGAAACCATTGTTCACAGTTTAAAGTGACATTCTCAATCGGTTGTGTAGTAGATTGGGC
>MU225134.1:6301095-6385533 GCA_018584345.1 Thuja plicata
TATTTACGCTGTGTATTTTTTTTTATTTGGATCATTCTATAATATATATATATATATATATATATATATATATATATTTTAACCAAAAATTAGTATTGGTCACTTTTTCAACATTGGTCGCTCTGTGATCAGTGTCAATTTCAACAAACTTTGGTCGCAAAGGAGAAACACTGTGTTTGATGTTTCGACGAGACTGCTATGTGCTCAATGTTCGATCCGACCAACGTTGGTCGCAATTGAGACAAACGTTGGTCGCTAGATAAAAGGTTTGATCTGTGATTCTTCCAGCTTCAAGCAATTTTTTAGACGAAGATTCGGTCGATAATTCAACCACTAAGAAGGTCAATATATCGATGATTTCATTTCTTGTCGAATAAGTGACGAGAAAAGTTCGATGATAGTTTTTGTCATCGGCTCGACCAATGGGTCTCAAAAATTTGACTAATCCTCGTCGAAAAATAGGGTAAAATTTACTAGTGAATTTAATTTAGAGTTACTGCATTCTTATGATTTCACTTCTTCTTCTTTGAGATTTGTGGGGATGCAGAGGTATGAACTAACATAGCTAGTTCATTTATTCTCTCTGAAGTGGTTGGTGAAGGCCTTGTGGAAGACGCTTCTTATGTTTTCTACTTTGGTGGCACCTGTCAATTTTTTGAAGATGTCTCTCCTTCAACCTTGGGTGTCTCTGTAGATTTTTCTTTTGATTGCTTCTCCTTCTCATCTTGCTTTGCTTCTTCACCTTTCTTTGTTTGTGTGTCCCCTTCCTCCTTTTGTGTTTCCTCTTTATTTTGATCAGCAGACTTATCTATTTGTTCATCGGTTGCAACCTTCTATGCAGTTGTTTCCTTTGAATTATCTGTAGTGTCTTTTTCTTCAACATCACCCTTGTTCTCGAGTGTGCTTGTCTCTTCTATTGTAGATTCATCATTACCCTCTAAAATATTGATTTCCTTCATTAGTACAGGCATATTACTTTGAGTGGTTGCTTGGGTTGTATCCAGAGTGGTGTCCTGCTCGTCGGTTTGATCTTTTTGAGCATTGACATCCTCATCTTTTTGCACTTGGTCTGCAGGGTCTGGTTCTTTGGAGTCCATGACTGAAGTGTCCTGCACTTGTTCATCAACAACATTCATATCTTTATCATTTGATGTCTTCAATTCTTGTTGTTGTTTCTGATCCTTAAGTGTAATGAGTATTACTTCATATTTCTTCTTTGGATCTTTATCAGAGTCATAATTGGTGATATCTTGGATGTCCAGATCATCCATGACTGTGTCTAAGTTTATGGGCTCATTGTCACTTTCATTATTGTCCATAGAAATGTGCTGAGGACTTGCATTGTCTGTCTCCTCCTCTCTATGAGGTGTGTTGGTGAGAAGTAATTGATTCTCACCACTTGTTGACTCTGTTGGTAGATCAAGGAGTTGTCTCCATTTAGTTTCAGTCATTTTGTCTAGCTCTATGAATTTTCTCTCTAACACTTTGTATACCCTTATCTTGGCTACAAATTTACTTGAGTGCTTCTTGAGTATTTCTTTGATTTCTTCAACCTTGGATTCAGGAGGCAATAGTGTTACTAGTACCCTCTCCCTTGCTTCTCTTTTGGTTTGCAAAGCATATGACCATTGTTGGTATACCCTGTTACCCAGCTCTTTAGGTAGTTTATTGACAAATTCAGCTAGTGCATATTTGTACTTGATCATTAACTTTATAACTGCCTCTTGTATCTTGTTCCGGTCCTCTGGGTTTAGTGTATCCCATTGTCTAATTTTCTTGTCAGACATGGTTCTGGATGTAGAAATAGACTCAAAAACTTCATCAATTGTTTAATTCATATAGTTCTTCTTTTCCACATCAGGCTCATCATCTTTAGTGTCCTCTATGTCAGCATTTGTCCTAACCAACCTTTTCCTCTTCTTTGGAGGTGTTGTTTTCACAATTTTTTGCCTTGTTCTTTTCGCTGGCTGCTTCCTCATATAGGTCCTTACTTGACCTTTCTTAAGAGGTTTTGTATCAATTTGAATCCTTGTCCTCTGCTTCTTTATAGGAGGTGGAGGTGTATCAGATTCAGTCTCCTCAAAATCTAATTTATGTTCTTCTTGTTCCTCACCGATGGTGCCCTGTTCATCGATTTCCTTTGGTTGTTCCTTTTCTTCTTCTATAACTGATAGAATATTCTTGAGATTCTTAACCATCTTATCCCTTTTGTTGACAGTTTTATTTATCTCTAGGCCTCTCTTTATCTTAGATCTGGCCTCTTCATAGATCCAAACCTAGGTTGTTTGTTGTCAACATGCTCATTTATTAGTGCATCAATTGCACTTGTGGCTTGATCAATATTGATCTCATAATCCATTGGTGCTAACCAAGCTATCCTTGCTACAACTGATTTGATATGGGTGAAATCTATGTCCACCATGAAACATATTTCATCTTTATGTTTTTCCACAAGTTGTTCAGGAATCCTAATCATCTCCATCATCTTTTCCTTGAACTCAAGGAAGTAAGCAGACATAACAGATTCAAAATTGTCCCCTAGTGACTTAATCATTTCACTAATCTATTGGGTTACTAGTTTGGTAGTGTCTCATTGTACTTTCCTACTAAAGGAAAGTATTCTTGAAAATAAAAAAAGATACACATGATAAGTGAGCCAAACTTACATGTGTTGGTCTTTGTAGACCTGATTGTGTGCATGTTCTCATCAAGTTGTTTTAATTGGATCTCACACAGATCCATCTGAATTCCTTTGGTTAATATCTTGTAAGCTATGCTTACTGATGTTGCAGATATACTATTCAATCTGCTTGCTTGAAAAATCTTATACCCAATCACACATGCACCAAATATTAGTTCTTCGTCGGTGATTGTGTTCACTTTGAGACCTCTGTTGTCCCCTTCTGCATTGGTGAGTTTTTCAACTTATTTCATGGATGGTTGCTTGTGTGCCCTAGGCTTGTTAGTTATTGGATAACTAGTGACAGCATGAAGGACATCCTTGGTTATTTTCTTGGGTTGGTCTAGCCATAGCTACTTGTCATGCATTCTGCTCAAGACTAACCTTATCTAGTCTGTTTTGAATTCCCTTGAGAAATGTAGGGAATTAGTTAACCCTTTGAATTCCAAGTGTTTGTGCTCTTCCTTCACTTTCCCTTCGGCATCACAAAGATTCTTGTAAGCTTCATCCATTTCAAGATCACCTATCTCTGTGATCTTGTAGTGAATATAAGACCTAACGTCTTCTATGAGCAAAACCCTAGGTGAGATTTTTGAAAACGCGCTGGTTTCATCGGGTTTCGATGCAATTTCTGGGAAGATATTATACTTGGGATCTACACATGTACTATTGTTGATCAGCTTAACCACATTCCTCTTATCATTCTTGATTTTGGCAGTTCTTGAGGTGGTTGCCATCATTTTTCAAGTTTTAGGGTTTTCTAGAAATTTAGGGCTTCCTTGAAAAATAATGACAGAGATCTTTCGGTGCCTTTGATACTTACTTCAATCTGCAATAGTGGTGAAAGATCTATTTGCTGTGTGCTTAGATCTATTTGAGGATGCTCTGCTTTCTTCTCTTTAATCACTCTATTTTTCACTCTGCTTTCTCTTCAAATCATGGGTGCAAAATGAAGTTGTTCGCTCATCAACTATTTATAGAATTTTTTCCCTAAGTCTTTGTAATAAATTCTCAATGACTCATCAGGACATGAAGACAGGTTTCATCTAGAAGACTTTCCAAAACATCATTGGTGAAGTTTAGTTGCTCAGGATAGTTGTTAACAAAGTTTCTTGTACCGACGGAAATTGATATTCTATAGTGACAACTTGTAACTTTCCTTTCTTATCGACGGGTGTTGGGTTACATTGGTAGTTTAGCCACTTTATGTGTTGACCGACAGTTTCTGATAAGTGTAGAAAAACTTATCTACTTTATTCATCGATGATTTTTGGTATGTGTATACCAACGGGGTTGCTTTCTTAGAATTGGAACAAGTAACATAATATGCATCTTTAATCATGCAGATTTTGAATATCTATCAATTGTATAATGGAACTGATGCAAAATATGACTTGGTATAGTGCAGTTCCATACTTACTTGTTCAGCTTAAGTGGGGGTGATGATGTCACTGGATCCATTGGATGGGGTGTCACCATTTTCATTGCTTGGCCCAGATTCATCATTGCTTGAAGCTTTTATCCACATTTTGTCTCTTATCCTCTGAATATCTTCAATGGTGTTTCCATTGGGATATGTGCTTGTCTCCGTCAATCAGTCTTTGCAATCTTTCTTGAGGTGACCAACTTTATGACAGTGCAAGCATACCATTCCAGGGTTTGACCAACCTCTAGACCTTTTGGTCCATGCTCTCATTTAGTTTGTAGCAATGTGACCATATCTACCACATGCTGTATAATTTTTCCATGTATTGTAATCCCATGTATATTGATTACCTATTCTCTTTGGTTGATAAGGAATCTTTTGACCTTTAGGCTTCCTTTCTTGCCTTTTCTTTTTCTAGCATTCTTTAGATGTGTGCCCATTCATCTTGCAGGTAGGACAGTATTTGTCCATGTAGGTTTCCTTCTTTGGTTGTTCTATCTTAGTCTAGCATTCATAAGCCTTATGTCCTTTCTTGTTACATTTATAATAGAATCCTATGAATGTAGGTGTAGATTTAGGAATACCTTTCATTTTACCTCGGTATACATTTGATGTGTGCCCTTGCTTTCCATAGTGCTTGCATGTCATATTTCTTGGTCTTGGATTTTCATAGACATTCTTTGATTTTGCTTGATTGGATGATTCTCCTTTTTTGGTAAAGCCTATATCATTGTTGTTGTTGACTCTTCGTTGTCCTTCAAGAAAGTCATCCATTCTTTTATTTCTCTCTTCAGCCTTTCTAATAATCTTGTTATGTTGTTGCTGAATTCTAACCTCATATTTTAGCCTTTCATTCTCTTCTCTTAGTTCACCGATAATCTATATTCTTTCAATGAGTTCCACATTTATTCTGTTTGCTTCTTGACTCATAAGAATAATCTGATTTGTGAGATCATGGTGATGCTTAGCATGTCTTTGAATTTCTAATTCCTTTTCTTGTAGTTTCTCTGTAATCTTCCTTCTGTCATCAATAGCAAGTGTTCTTTCTGTTTCAGCTTGTCTAGTAGAACTCATCACATCAATCATTCTTACCATCTAGCTCTCTTGACCAATTTGCAACATCTTTATTTTCTCTGTCAGATGTTGATTGATCTCCTTTAGATTTTTGATGTTCTCTTCTGATGTATCTGATGTATTACTTGCATTTGATCTTGAGGATTCAAAGAGATCTGGAATCTCTTCTTCTTGATAATCTTTTTCATTGTTCTGGGTAACCATACCTTTCCTTTCATTTAGTAGCTCTCTCATCTTGATTCTTGCTTCTTTATACTATTTATAGAACATCTGTATCTCAAGCTTTTTGTTCTCAATATTCTTATCAAGTTTTTAATTCTCCATTGTATGATCTTTGCTTTTAAGCCTTTAAGCTTTCCAAGAAGAGACTTAGCTCTGAAACCAATTGTTGGAATTAATGGGAAGTAGTACTAAGAGGGGAGGGGTGAATCAGTACCTCTAAAACTTTTAACACTTTTCTAATTCATCATTAGTAATCATTCATTACTGCATTACCGACCATTACTGTTGTTCTTTCTTATGCATGTATTGTTCATTCATAACCTTTAATAGTTTCCAACATTCATAGAAACATTCATGAAAATGATAAACACATAACACAAGATATGGTATCACAAAAAACTCCTATTAGGAAGTAAAAACTGTGGTGGGGATGGCACCCACAAAACTTCACTATCTGCAGAATGGAAGGGAGCTAGTTAAGGCTTACAATTTGATCACTTCTGATGATCTACCCTGTTAGGATTATTAAGGTGGAGACCTATTAAGATCTACTCTGTTAAGAGCTTTAGCAACACTGATTTAAGTGTACACTCAGTTATGAGATTTACAATAGGATGGTTAAGCCCACCTTTCTTTAATGGATTTCATTAGTGTAGTAAAATTGTTAGAATGAGTACAAATGTTGACCTGACTATATGAAATCTACAATTGCTGATTTCAGATCCATTAAAACTCTTAGAATAACAATATCACCTTAAGTGATTGATGAATACCTTTTCTCTGCTCATCGGTAGCCTCTGTTCTATTCTTGAAACTGATTTGATTCTATTTCTGTCATTCTGCATGAATTCTCTTGTCTGGTCTCTATATGCTCTCCGTGGCTACTATCTTCATTGAACAACTTCTATTCTAAATAGATTGAGCACCTATTTATACAAGTATTTGACCTATCTTGGAATCACACATTACAATGTTAACTCTTAGATCCAAGGTTTACAACTTGACCTTGATCTTTAGTTTGCATGTTTTAAATTAGCAAAACTAATTAAACAATAATAAATACATTGCTTCCTCCGTACATAATGGATTTAAAAGTAAATCAAGAAGCTATATATACAACTTCAGTGATTTATCTGACATGGAAAGTGAGATCCACTTTTTGCGGGATGTAACTGACTATCGGTTCTTGGTCATCGGGTTGAACTTGAAGTTTGTCGGTGTTCCTTTGTTGAACTATTTCGTCAAGTTCCCTTTGTCTATCGGGTTCCTCTCTTTGTTGTTCCATTGGGTTGCACTGTTGTTACTCGTCGGGTTTCCTTTACCTTTTTTTCATTGGATAACATTGAATAGTGTTTGTCGGGTAACCTTGGTGCTGGGTAGTGATGTGCTCTGTCTGTTGGTGTAGAGTAAACCAATGGTGCAGATCATGTTTTTCCTTAAGTATACTAATGGAAAAATATAATTCCTTTAGGGGGTTTATTTTTTCTCTATTTTCCATCTACCTTTGTCAATTAAGTGTTCCTTCCATGACATTGTCCTCATGATGTGTGTCAAGATAGTGATCCTTCCATGACACCATCCATTATATGTGTTTGTACTTTCTTCTGCACTTCCTATGTTCCTGGTTCTTTGTCATGCAGTTACTCTTGACATTCTATTTCAGTGTACCTGTCATGCCTCTCCTTGCTCAACATTATGGGGGGTATGTTAGAATAACTGAGGGGGGGGGGGGGGGGTGAATCAGTGGCCTTAAAAATAATTCCAAAAATCCAACCAAAAACTTATATCTCAAATATAATACGCTCTAGTTATCTTTTATTCCATCAAGATGTATGCCATAAATAAACTTAACAAATATAACCTGCTCGGTGAGATATATTGTTTATCTTTTCTAGACTTTACCAAATAGCATTAAATAAACTTAGTGTTAACCAACCAATCCAGTTTCAATAACATGTAAATAAAAATATCAATGTAATGAAACATATACACATTTGACACATAGATTTTAACATGGAATCCTTGCTAAGGGAAAAACCACCTGGGACCGGTAACCCAAAATATTTTCACTCTTCTGAAGTGAGCTCGGTGAAGAGCCAACCCTGTTAAAGGTTACAATACACAATGTTATGTATGACCTTGTTAAAGGATTTAAAACTAACAGTTTGTCTTTTGACCTAGCATTGGCTATGTTGTCAACAAGAAAACCATTTGATACTCTTGAGTATCTCAATACAATAAGGATTGTTAAATCCCACTCGGCTAAGAGATTTTCTGAATCAATGGTTAAATTGATATAGTAAATGACCCATTCAAAATACAACTTTAACTTGTAGATATTCAGATATATTGTTAGTCTAATAATACCTCTTTAATCAATGTTCACTTCAGTTCCTTTGCTCTCTTTCTTTCTTCTGCTCAGTGAATGCTCTGTCCTAGTTTCTTGGTGTCTATAGAGCTCCTTGGATCTATTCTTCAGCCTGTATAATCAGATCTGTATGAAGACTTCTATCTTCACCAGAATTATACTCATCATTCCTCTATTCACAATGAATTCCTTGTCTCTTTATATAGATATGATTAGCCTCTCAATCTCCTTGTTTTTGTCGTAGATCACTTCTTGATCGGTAAACATCGCCATGCTTTCTTTATCCTGTAAAGCTCTGCTTTAGTTTTATTCTACAAATCGCTCCTTGATAACTGTGAATAAAACATGCTTTGAATCTCTTTCCTTTCTTTAGTTTAATTGATCATTGAAAATAAAGCAATCAACCAGTCAATCCCTAAATATAGCTCTACTAGCTAAGTAGTTTTGTCATTCTTTAACTTCAGTTCTGATCAGTCATCAACTCTAGTTAGATCTGTCATTGAATTTAGTTATGCTCGGTAATTATCTCTTGCTTGGTAACACTTTCTCAGTTACTACGGTGCTTGGTATACACTGTGAACTACTTGGTGTTCACTGTTCGTCGGTGTGAACTATCCGTCGGTGTTTACTGTCACTTAGTGTATACAAAACTTTTATGTTTTACCGACCACATAAAATTTTTCTCTCCAGATCTTCAAGTTTATGACCAATATGTATATAATCAATCAAACCATATCAAGTTGACATCAATGACATTATAATTCATTAACTGATTTAATTTCTTGCATTCACTTTTGCAGCTCATTGATCATCAACTTATCATATTCAAACATTCAATCAGTTATAGTTCATCAATCTCTCCCTTTGGCATTTATGGAAACATACTATGAAATATGTAGTATAAAATATGTCATATCATACCAAACTTATTTTTCTATAACCAATTCAAATATCTAAATCTCGGTAAGCTCTTCTAGCTTAGATTTGATTCTGTTGTGTGCTCTCCCTTTCATGTAGAATCTCTTCTCCCTTTTCTAGATAGATATGTATTGTTAATTCTTTCCAATTCTCTCCCTTTGATGGATGGTTATTTCATTGAATATTCCTCTTCCTTTGACAACAATGCCAAAAATATATTCAGTTATGTAGTATCCAACACTCTTTTTCTCCTTTTGAAGCTTTATGTCCCTTTAGTGGATTGATATGTCATTGTAGTCCATATCTCAGATTGCATCAACATGAATAATCTTCTGATAATGTGTAGGCTGATGCAGCCTTCAAGTCACCTTAGTGAGCAGTAGACAAGGGATGGACCCCTAGTCTATTCCTCAGGTACTCAAATGTATCTTTTGGCAATGGTTTTGTGAATATGTCTGCTAGTTGTTCTTTGGATTGTACATATTCCAGTATCACTTGTTTCTCTTGTACTTGTTCCCTCAAGTAATGATACTTAATAGCTATGTGCTTTGTCTTAGCATGCATCATAGGATTCTTTGAGATGTTTATAACACTAGTGTTATCACAATAGATAATAATAGGGTTAAAAATTTCTTCATTCATACCTTTTAGCAATTGCTTGATCCATGCAATTTTAGAGCAATTTGCAGCAGCAACTACATATTTTGCTTCTATAGTTGATTGAAATATGCATCCTTAATGCTTTTTACTTATCCATGTGACAAGTCTGTCACCCATAAAGTATGCTCCTCCTGTTGTGGTCTTTCTATCATCTATGTTTCCATCCCAATCAGCATTAGTATAAACTTGTAGCTCAAATTTGGCTTCTTTATTATACCACAAACCATAGTCTTCAGTATTCTTTAGATATCTCAAAATTCTTTTAACAACAGTCATGTGTGATTCCTTAGGATTAGCAAAGAATCTTGCAACTATACCAACTGCATGTGCTATATTAGGTCTAGTGTGTACAACATACATTAGTTTTCCAATCATAGATCTGTATAAGGTTTGATTTACCTTGGTTGTCTTGTCTTCCTTTATCAATTTGCATATGGTTGCCATAGGTGTTCTGACTAGTTTTGAGTCCTCCATCTTGAATATCTTAAGAACTTATTTGATGTATTTGGATTGTGTGATGTAGATGCCTTCATCCTATTGTAGAATCTGTAGGCCAAAAAAAAATTTGATCTCTCCAAACATTTACATTTCAAATTCTTTGCTCATTTCATCGGCAAATGACTTGTATAGTATATCATTACCTCCAAATATGATATCATCAACAAATATCTTAGCAATCAAAGTATTATCATCAGTGTCTCCTTTCAAATACAAATTATTGTTATCACTTGTTCTAATAAATCCAATACTAATGAGATAAGATTGAAGTCTTTCATACCATGCTCTCGATGCTTGTTTCAATCCATACAGGGCTTTATGTAGTTTACAAACCATGTTCTTCTTGTTAGGATTAACAAACCCTTCAGGTTGTTCAATGTATACATCCTCTTCTAGTATTCCATTCAGAAATACAGATTTAACATCCATTTGGCATACTTTGAATTCTTTAAAAGCAACATAAGCAAGTAGAATTCTTACTTTGTTCCTTATCACTTCTCCATTCTCATTTAGCTTGTTTCTGAAAATCCATTTGGTGCCAATGACATTTTTTTCACTTGGTCTAGGTACTAATGTCCATGTTTTATTCTTCTCAATCTATTCAATCTCTCCATTCATTGCACTAGCCCATTCTTGATTTTCAAGTACAACATTAACAAATTTAAGCTCAAAATCACAAATCAAACATTTATTGTTAAGAGACTTACTTCTTGTTCTCATTCCTGCTCTTTTGTCTCCAATGATTTGGTTCTATGGATGGTGTCTTCTGACATATTTAGCAAGTACAGGTTCAAATCTATGTTCTTCATTTTCATCCTCATCTTGATCTTCATCATGATCTTCATTATCACTCGGTTCAACATTGTGAGCATTTTCCTGATTCTCGGTGTGTGTAGCTTGTTGCTCGGTTGCATTGTTCTATCGCTCGGGGAAGGTGTCAGGTTCTTCAATGTAGATAAATTTGTTGTAATCTTCAGGTTTCTTTATACTTTCCTCATCATTTTTCTCATTAAATTCATCCACTTTAACATTTTCACTTTCAATGATTTTGTTAGAAGATTTGTTCAGACATTTATAGGCTTTGCTTTTAGTAGAATATCCTATAAATATTTATTCATCACTTTTCGAGTCAAGTTTTCCATTTCTATCATCTTTCAGTATATAAAATTGACTTCCAAAAATTCTAAAGTAACTCACATATGGTGTGTATCCATACCATAGCTCATAAGGTGTTTTATTTGTGTCTTTCTTCAATTGAACTCGGTTTAGTGTATAGAAAACAATACTTACAGCTTCTCTCTAGAATATTTGTGTGATGCCTTTTTTAATCATTAGTGTTCTGCCACAATCAACAATTGATCTATTCCTCCTTTCAACAATCCCATTTTGTTGTGGTGTTATCAGTGCATAAATATCTTGTAATCCCATGCTCATTACAAAAGTTAGTGAATTCATCATAAATAAATTCTCCTCCTCTATCTGATCTTAAACATTTCAGTTATTTTCCACTTTGTTTTTCAACTTTAGCTTTATACAATTTGAACATCTTAAATGCTTCAGATTTCTCTTTTAAGAACATAACAGTCATCATCCTAGAATAGTCATCAACAAATAGAATAAAGTATTTATCACCATAATAGCTCTTTGTTATCATTGGTCCACATAAGTCAGTATGGACTAACTCTAGAATAACATTAGATGCATAGGTTTTTCTCTTGAAACTAGACTTTGTCATTTTTCCTATTTGACAATTCTTGCACATAACATGGTCGTGCTTTGAAATACTGGGTAAGCCTCTTACTTATTTTAACCATGTTGTCAAATTTCACATGACATAACCTTTTATGCCACAACCAAACGTCTTCATTTCTAGCCAATAAACAAGTGATCTCAACATCATCAAGATAGAATAGATTACATTTCTTTTGTTCACCAGTACCGATCAACTTTCCTTTTTCATTATAGATTATTGCCTTTTTGTTCTCAAATGCAATTTGGTGTCCTGTGTTGTTCAGCTGTAAAACACTCAATAAATTATAGTTACGTCTTTTCACCCAATATGCATTTTCACATTTGATCAGGTTATTCAACATGATGGTACCTTTTCCTTCAACTAGGCAAGGTGAGTCATTACCCATCCTAACTGATCCTCCATTATAATATTCAAAAGTTTCAAAATTTTCTTTATTTCCAGTCATGTGATGAGTACAACCACTATCAATAATACAGACATCATTTTTGCTAACTTTATATATGAGTGTTGTTTCAACATACCTATTATGCCCTGCATACCCGTCCCTACATTTTGTGTGCAAAATGTTGGGTCCCCTCTTTTCGCTTTTGGATTTTGCCTTGTTTGCCTTGTCTTTTTGTTTTCTTTGTTTTCTTCTCTAGGTTTTCCCTCCCACGAGGTTTGTTTTCTTTTTTCTTTTTTGTCTTTCATGTCTCCAGGACCCAGTCCTAGAGTTGGTTGTTCTTTCTAGAGTCAGATTCCAGACTCTGAGATTCTCTGCCATGATGTCTTCTCCTTACGAGAAGGTATGGTGACTTGGAATTCCCAAGCTTGGAGTCTGGAGGTTTGCCTATTCTGGAGTTTGTGGGAAAAGAGAGGTAACTTGCTTTTACCTTGGGTATAAATAGAAATTACATGCCACTTTTATAGTTACCGTGATTAAAACACTTGTGCACTCAGAGCGATTAAACGATGATTAAACTACGATTACTCTATGCTTAGTGGGTTGTTACCAGTTGCTACGAGGTGCTTGTTCATGGTAGTTTGAAGGTAGAACCTCTTACAGGAGTGCTCTTGGTGTGCTCTTTCCCTGCCCTTCTTCAGATTTTAGGTAGGTCTTCTGGTTTCCCTGTTGTTTTTGTGTTCTCTGTTTGTTTCCCTTTGCTCTTTGGTCTGCATTTTTTTTCACTGGTTTCCCTTTGTGTTATGTTTTTGGTTCACCTCCCGTTGGTGGGTTGGCCCTGCGAGAAGGTTGTCTACCTTCTACGCGGCTGTAGACTAGTGTTTTTGGTGTGTGCTACCTTAGTTTAGCTCGTGTATATATGTGCATAGTTGTATAAATCTGTAAATGCTATATATTTTTTTGTATATTGCGTGTATATATATTTCAGCTCTCTATGTTTATGTGTATACACCTTGTATATCCTTTTGAGCTTGTGAGTTCCTTGCGCTTTGTCATTACATTTTTACCCATGAGACCGAGCTTGCCGAGATGGGGTCACCACGGTTCAAACTCAACACCTTGCTGGTTTGAGCCATGGCGGCTTTCTCTCTCCTTCATCTCATCACCTTAATGGCAGTATTAATTTCCTATGCGCGGGCATTCAAACTATGTCCCATCTAGCATTTATTTTACCCCGTGTCAGCCCACTTGTTGCCATTAATGCCTTTATGTCGCCTGTCGCCTAACCACGTGCCAACCCACATCAACCGAATATAGTTTCTTACTAGTCACATCGACATGACAATGGCTAGATTATTTGGGATTTGGGCCCTAAGTAATTCCTTGTCCCGTATTTCCCCTTGTCATTTGGTTTGATTTACCCTGAAATCATATTCATGTTTTACTACAAGTATTCTGGGACTTTTGATATATGCTAATGCTTGTTTGTGGTGATGATTTACCCAGAGTTTTAATATTATTTGTATACATCATGTTCTAACGGTTCTCCGGTCTTGCAGGTTGCGGACGTGTTGATCGAAGATGTCTAAAGTGATCACCCCTCCTTCCAGCCCAGAGCTGCCTACCACTTCCACCCGAGTGGCCACTAAGACTAAGGTCAAGAGGTTATTGGAAAAGCTTCCCTTGACCTCTAAATATCCCAAGGACGGTGTCATTGTGGGGTCAAAAATAGAGTCCAGAGTTTAGGAGATAATAGACGCAGGGCCTGAACCTTGGGCGGAAATGCAAGGCTTGATTCAAACCATCTATATACTACGGGCCATTGGAGATAACCTGGAAACTCAAATCGCCACCTCTAGTATCATCAAGGTAGCTAACTTCCCCTATTCAGTGTAATCACCAGATTTAATACTCTAATTGGCAACACTGTACAATGCACCAACACGGACCATCCTACTTTCGGATCCCCGACCGCTACAGTACCCAGCGACAATCATCACCTTGGACGTGACAACTTTTGCCTTGAGGCTGGGGATCCCATAATTCAATGGATCCATTATCCAGAATCGACTCCAGACATTGCAGGAGTTCAAGGGTGCTGAGCTTATTTCCCGGCAACATATCAATAGCCACTCACTAAAAATCCCAAAGAGGGATTATAGGAGGATGAAGTTGGAAATTCCCTGCGAGGAGTTCAAAGAGCCCATCCAAGTGGGCATTGTATTTTTGTGCAGAATCTTCAGATTGACCCATGGCCAAGATTTCTCGGCATGGATGTACTCTTTCTAAACTACATCACCACTCGCAGATAGACCTTCAACTGGGCGGCTCTCATATCCAATCACATAGATAAGCAGCTGAAGAGTGTTGCCCAGAATTCTAAATTTTATATGACATCATATGTGCTATGGGCGCTCGCACAACAAAGGTTGGCTTTTCTAGGTTTGGGAACAGTTAGAGAGCTTGGAAATGGGCTGGGCCAAATGGCACCATGGGATCATTATCCCCAAGTGCAATGGGAACTCAGTTTCCCAAATTTCTATTAGGTAAATGATGCCTTCGTTTACAACAACATTATAACACTTACTCAAGATTTTGGGTACCGACTATCACAGGCAATGATGACTCTGGTCAACTCCTATGGCCACTATTTTATCCAGTTCCAACATCACACCTACATTCGGGTGACAGGCTTCAACGTGAAGCCTCATCTTCTGCCCTGGTATTGTGGGGATAGAATCATTCTTTTAGAGTTCTGTTGGCAGATGATGGATCTGCACACCTTCTTTACACTGAAGAAGGTCATCAATGTTCCGTTCCTTTTCTCATGTGAGAATTATATGTGTAGCCTCACCGCAGCCTGGGAGGCAGACAATGAATTGAAGAACTTGGGGCTGGTGGAATTCCTCCATGCCCGAAAAAATTATGATCCCCTTAGAAAGATTTCCACAACACTTCCCCGAGCATCCCCGTCCCACAAAGTAGATATTAAGGACTTTTGGGCAGACTACCAGGATAGTTTTGATCTCCGAGCCTGATAGAATTCTAGGATGAGCAAAGGGCTCATGAAAGCACTAGACATTCAAACTTTCCCAAAGGGATTTAAAGATGACGGGCCGTTGGAAAATCCATCATATGAAGAACAAGGGCTAGACAAGCTAGATATTCCTCTGGTGGATTGGGCCACCCTTGAGGACCTAGAAATTGAGGGGGCATGTCACCCCATTATAGAGGCAAGTCACCAGTATTTCACCTGGGCATGTCCAAAGAGTGCCCGAAAGAAGCCCACGATCAAGCGGGCTACTCCCTCTTCAGCCGGTGTCAGACCTTCTTCATCTGCCATGACAGCTAAACCAAGTGAAAGCAAAGTGAAAGAGGAGGGTGTCCCAGTTCTCAAAGTGCCTCCACAAGTACCCACCCTTTTAATGGCACAATTACATCAACAAATGGAGGTGTCAAAGTTGGCCAGCCAGAAAATAAGTATGCAGGTATCCTCTGGCCTCCTCGTAGCCATGATGAGAAGACAAACTTTCACTGAGGTGGAGTCTACAAGTATTCTGGACACTAGGGCTCCACTGGTAAGAAAGAAAAAGAAAAAGGTGACCCCAAAACCAAGCACAGTTGCCAGTCCCGGTATGCCGGAGATGCCTCCGGTGGATGTCAGTTCGAATTCTCCCAAACTGGAAGATATTTCAGACTCCTCACCCCCGCATGACAATTTTGACGACACTTTCTCAATGGAGGAACTCATGGAACTCCAACAGGATACGAGTCATGCGGTGAGGAGATCACTACTCAGGACAAGGAGGCCCCCATAGAAAAGAAAATCCTGATAGAAAAGGATACATCTAAGCAAGAGGCTTGGGAAGAAGTACAAACGGGGCCCAAGTAGGAGAAGATACCGATCCAAGAGACTGAGAACACACCAAGGCAACACATAGATGAGAAATCGATGGTCGGGGAACCGAGACCCATGGGATCAACCGTACCCCGACCATCACACTCCAGGTGCCTTTGGTAACTCCAGAAGATCAAGTGCCCCAGAGCACATTTGGTGAGGTAGTAACGACGGTTGCCTTGTCTAATTTCAGCCAGAGATCTCACCCACCTCCAGAGGATGTTCTGGTGGAGTAGAACGCTCCAACAGATGAGGCCAAAAAGGCCCAAGACCAACAGTAGCAGATGGATCAAGATGCCCTGGTTAATGAAAATGCAGAATCTGCTGATACCAGGAGGGAAAAAGTCCCTGAAAATACAGATGAGATTGAGACCAGAGAAAAGGCTCTAGATAGTACAACAGAAGATGCCAGTATGATAGAAAACATTAAAGGTTTCAGAGAAGAGGAAAAGGAACAAGAACAAGAAGAACCAGAATGAGAGGTGGACAAAGAGCCCAAACATAACATACACTCCAGGAACGTGCCGCGAGATGCCGAAAGGAATCCTAATGAATAGGTCTTAATGGTGAAGCCGCTCCAGCCGCCCCAATGGCTGATCGACTCAAGGAAAAGGAAGACCCCAGTGGAAGCATCAAGCGCTACACTCTTATTGGCCAAAATGATGGCCAGGAATATAGAGGCTAAAAAGCCCAAGAAAGCACGGACAGTCCATACTCTCCAGACTGGTCCAACAGGTAGCTCAGTCGTGACCATCGTGACACCACCAGTAGATGTAGAGGTAGCGGCTGTAAGGCTCGAGGATTACACCATAATGGAAGTAGAGTTGGGGAGGAGAGGCAAACAGGGTGAGCTGGATCTACTGAAAGAAGCCACCAAGTAATAGAGGCTAGGTATATCAAGAAAGGCCAGAAGCTGAAGGAGGAAAGAGAAACAAATGCCAATCTCCTCGCACTTCTGGCAGAACTTTCATAGACTCTGTCTGAGGTCTACCCCGGAACCCCTTCCTTTGGATTTTCGCTTGCATAGGGTGACATGGAATCTCTACGAATTATGAAAAGGAAAGCACAAGTTCTAGACAGGTGGGCCGCTAAGCAAGTGACCGCTATGAGATAATTTCTGGCGGCATCCCGCCTGGACCTTTATCAGGTTGATTCTCTTGTTAGCTAGGCAAAGGGCTTTGCTATCATATGGGAGCAAGATTTAGCGAAGTATAAAAAATGGAAGGCCGGGCTAGAAGAAATCCACAATATAGGGGAAGAAGTCACCATAGAGGCGAGGATTTTGGGAGATGAATCATATGATTCCCTCCAAGCCCAGTACTCCAGACTTGTCCTCAGGGGTGAGGTATGCAAGGAACTGGTTAAGGCCTTGAAAGAGAAAGTGATAACCACCCAATACCCCATGGATCTGTTTAAAGCATTCATGGTTGGGATATTGCAAGTCGATCCCTTCACAACCAGGACATGTACCCTAAAGGACTATGTCCTCAGCAAGTTCGACAAGCGGATGGAGTCCCTGTATCCACCTGCTAGAGATTTTGACTAGGGCAGGTTATCCAGATTGTCAAAGACAATGATCGGATCACATGATGCCATCAAGATGGTGGATGAATTCTGGAGCAGGGCTAGAGAGGTTGAGGAGGCATTGGAGGTTGTTCGCCGTAGGTGGGACAACATCAAAGATGTAGATGAAGAAAGCATAGGCCAAGTGTTGGAAGCTTGGGAAAAATCATGAGTAATAAAGTTCTCCGAAGCGCAGAGAATCTCGTCAAGAGATGTATTTTTGTATTAGTTCATTCTTTTGGAACACAAGTTCCCGGATCCCATAATTTTGAATCCCACATTTTTGTATTTTTTAAGTGACCCGCGTCCTAGTTCCCAAGGCTGACCAATTGCTTTCAAGGTAGTTAATAAAGGTTGTCAAAAAGTAGGTAACCGCAACAAGGCACGTCCGCTCGACAAGAGGTTTTTGGAAAATGGTCTTCCCAAGTCGCCACTTCAATATTACACCTGGAGCATCAGAGATAGTGAGCCACCCTCCCATTTATGAGGCATGTAGCCTCAGTCCCTGGGGGATCAAATTTATTCTCCTCTTCTACCGGCTCTCTCCTTGAGGCTGATTCTTCCACTCCTCTTTTCTTGTCTTATTCTTCTGACATGACAAACCTTCTTTGTCTTCAGGTCTTTTGTAGCATGGCGCAGGTAGTATAGGCCACTAGAAACATTATTGTATTGTAAAGTGTAAGATAAGTTAGGTTAAGTTTTAGGTCAAATGATGTGTATAAATAATAAGTCTGACCTCATTCTAAGGGTCGATGAAATTGATGATTTTGCAGTCCATAGTTAATAGAAATTTGGTTTTCTCAGTTCTTAGTTATAGAGCTCAATGCTCCATAGTTTCTAAGCTTTAATTAGTTAAATGCCCCCTGGAGCCACCATTGTACCACGCACCAGTGCTTACTGGAAGACATGTTAATGAAGAAGGAAGAGTTCTATCAATGAAGTTGTTGGCATTCTGATCTCTGGTTAATGGTATTTTATGCTTTGTATTCATTATGTCCTTTTGCTCTGATGCATTAAATAGATTAACAACCTTCTTTTCCTCTGCTATTGATCTAATATGAGCTGATGGTTTTATATTTCTTCGGTATTTGGTATAGTGTGTTAGAGCATTGTTGATGTTTTGAATGTTCAATATAACTATAGGTAGATGAAATACTTCTAACTCTACAGTATCTTTTGAAGTTTATTTGTTAAGTAAATTCATGCTTGCAGGAACCCCCACTCACTTGAATCCCCAGAGAAGATGAGTTAAGATAACCAGCTATCCCCCTCAAACAAAATAGTCACATTTCCCAACTGAGCCCTGCACTGTCGAGACTTGACTCTTATGTGCTTGGAGGCTAGGGGAATCTCATTTCCCTGGACAACCTTTATAGGCAAAGTTAGCCGGTACCTAGGTACCCGGTGACAACTTACCTCTGTTGGCAGATTTGGTCACAAAGTCTCGTCAATAGAAATTGGCACTAGAAGGAAGGCATGAACTCGTCCCCCTCTGAGGATTCAGATTTTACACCACTTGAGGGTTCCCCAAGCCATAGTTCAGGAGTCAAGCCTTCAGTGGGATTGGATCATTTTCACTAGAAAATTTTGAAAGTCCTTAGATCAACTCCCAATCCTGGATGATTTGTCAAACTTGAGCCTCCCGCTCGAAACAAATGGACCCCAAAAGCAAAGTCAGCCACCATTGTCTAGGGATCTAGCATACCACAGAATACCCAAGTCCCCCAGATGATCCTGGGAACTAGTGCTCAACCCAGTCAAAATCAAACTCCCCCAATGGCTGCATACTTTGGAAATATTGGGTCCCCAATGGGAACTTTTCTGGGTGTAGCCAATGATTTACCTTCGCACCCAAAAAAGATTTGTCCTTGATATGAGCACTTAGGCTCACAAACCACAGAAGAACATCTGTAGGCATACAAAGATGCCATGAATCGACACCAGATCCAACATCAAGATGTTATGACCCAGATTTTTCCCCTGTCCCTGGGACAAAATGAACTGAACTGGTACCTTAACCTTCCTACCAACTCCATCAATAGTTGGTAGGACATGGAGGACGCCTTCCTGGCTGCCTTCCACATACACATGAACCCAATGTGGTCCAGCATCTAGTTCATTTCCATCAGGAAGGAACCAAATGAACCCCTTGCATCATTTAATCACTGATTCCAATGCGCCTTGAAGCAGTGCACAGGTCCCTTAATCCCATTCGCGGAGGTGACTATCCAAACCTATCTCAACACGATGGACCCCTTTGTTGCCACTCTCCTCTGGAGAACAACTGACCTGGGCAACCAGGATACTTTGGAAAAGGTTTACAACCTAGCCTTAGAGTTGTCTCATGGCCTTAACAAATCCCCAGGCGGGATTGGGCAGAGCATGCCATTTAACATGATACCCAATGAAACTTCTTACGCTGGGGGCTATAACCCCAATCAGGTGATGGGTGCCCCTGCAATGGCCATGAATCCCCCACCATCACTGATAGACTAGTAGGCTCGGTATGTGTATCCATCTCAGACCTAGACAATACCGGGTTTGCAATCTTTTCCCTGGAACCAACTGTAGCAAATACAACAACCACATACACAACCGCTCAGAGTGCCTTTCTTCTAGTCGTCCATGGTTGGGGGATTGTCACCCTCGACTCCGGTAAATACTGCTACTTTCCCAGGGAACCAACAACAACAACCATCATATTGTGACGTGAACACCCAGTTGACCACCGAGGTTGAATCCCTTCGGTGAATGTTGTCCACCCTTATTGTGGACATGGGTCAAATGAAGGTGGGATCCTACGCACCCCTGAGTTCCAATTCCAAGAGAGGGAATATTTTTTTCGGCCAACAAAATAATAATGCCGGAGGGAGAAACTATAACAATGGGCCTCGGCCCAACCAACAACAATGGAACAACAATGCCAATGCTAGAGGTCCGCCTCCAAACCAAAACACTAGCTAGGGTGGTGCTGGACCATCCCATTTCATGCTAGTCATAGATTTCTAGCCCATGCCCAACTGGTGTAGATTTCATGACACAGGCTCTCACAATGAGGTAAACTGTGCCATGCTAGAGAAAGTCATCATTATTTCCTAGCTGGATAGACAATAAGCTTATGATCCTACTCTCCCAGAGCCTCCTATACAAGAGCCCACTCATGGTACCTTCACCTGTGAGACTATCTTCTTTGGAACAGATAAAGGGGACAAAGAAGAACCCAAACTGCAGGGGTTCTTTGATGAATCCATTCTGGCCTTTGAGGCCAATGCCTTCACCAACCCACAGACTCCTTATAACACTCAGAGTTAGGCTAGTAAAGGACCAGTTTACACACCCACACCTCCTAAGGACACTCCTCCCCGAGACAACATGACCGATCGGTCTGCCCCTCCAAAAGGCCCTGACTCTAACCAAGCTAAGGACCTAGCCGAGGGAAGCCACCAATTCCCGAGAGGAAGGTTTGATATCACAAAGGCATTAGAATAGACCACCACCTCCATGACCTTGATGGAGGTTTTGTTGAACTGTCCTAAGTAGAAGAAGTCTTTTCTGAAGCTCTTGGGAAACCCGGAAGCCATCAGTCCCCCACCCAAGATTGTCTCTTTTGAGGATGCCAACGCGGCTGTCTTATGGGGGAATACAGAAGATCCTCCCTTCCTACTAGGCTTGAACATATAAGGGAAAAACATACACAACTACCTAGTAGATTTTGGGGCTTTGGGCAACATCATGCCTTTATCCATATGCTAGAAGCTCGGATTCCAACCCACCCCGTCTAATGGTGTAGTAATCCAACTAGATAAAACTGCTATAAAAATGGTGGGTGAACTGAAGAATGTTTGGATTCAACTTATCTAGGACCCCAGAATAGCCAGCACATTTGAAATCCAAGTGGTGGACATCCCAGAGACTTATGGGATGTTACTAAGTTAGAATTGGTCCAAATCCCTGAACGGATACTTCTCGACCGACTTCTCCCACTTATGGCTCCCTCGGGAAGGAGAAGCTAATAAGATTTGAGTTGAAAGTGAGCCCCAGATGAGACAGGCTCTCACCAAAGTCAAGAGGGTAAATGAGGTCCTATTTTATGAGACTTCCCCTAGGGTGTACCAACCCCTTGAGATCCTAACGTTTGATTTCACCCTGGGATAAGACCCCATAGTTCTGCAGAGAACCCAGGACTTGGAAGAAAAATTGAGGGTTGAGGTTAATTCTCAGGGTACCGTAGCGACCACTGCAATACTCTTGTCTGGCATTTGGTGCTGGGTGCATTACCAAAAATATTTAGAGCTAGAGTGTGAACCTTGCCGGGCCACTGCTACTTGACACATCGATGCCCTCCAGGAGAAAGAACATGCAATTGATTCCTCAGAATCCAGTGTTCCTACTGGAAGCGCCTCCTTGGTGCCACGTCTCTAGGGAGCCCAATCACAAACCCCCCAGAGGAAAACCTCACCCACATACCATCAGAACCAAAGGAAACTCCTCCTAATGCTCCCAAAAACAATCCATAGACCGCTTCATCTTCCCAGCCCCAGACCACAAATGATGATTTGTGGACCCTTAAGTTCGATGGGTCCTGATCCAAACAAGGCTGTGGGGCCAAAGTAGAAGTAATCAACCCACGAGGGAAATCTTTCTTTGCATCCTATAGGCTATAGTTTAGCTGCATGAACAATGTCACAAAGTATGAGGCTTTGTTCATTAGACTCCTATTTGCACTAAGGAAAGGAATCACTCGCCTTTGGGCCTTGGGTGATTTAGAGTTGATTGTTAGACAGGTCCGGAGTCAATACACCTGTCACGATAAGAGGCTAGCTACATATTGCAACTGGGCATGGAGCCTTATTGAGGATTTTGATGCCTTTAGCATTGATCTTATTCCCTAGTGATGGAACTATGTCCTGGATGCCCTTGCCATTTTTGCCAGCACACTTGAGCCCATGGCTGGCTCACGACTCTGGAGATTTTCTGTCAAAATGATCCCCACCCTGTCCATTCCAGATAATGTCACCCATTTTTAGGTCTTTGAGGATGATCAACATATCCTTACCTTCATGGCCAATGTTGGTGTCTTTGAGGATCAGATAGTGGAAGAGAGAGAGCATGATGATACTGGGCAGGGTGATGAAGATGATGGGATCACGGACCTACCAACAAACACCATTTTGAATGGGATGGTTGCACTTGAATGAATCTTTAACTTGGACCCTCGGGGATGAGAAAATATATCATCCTCCTCCGAGGGAGGGAAATTTGAGAAAGTGAACATCGACCAACCCAGTGAAGAGAAATTGATACACATTGGCACCTCCTGCTCCCCTGAGGAGAAGGAGAAGATTTTTGTGGTTCTCCAAGAATACATTGATGTGATCGCGTGGGGGTATAACTATCTGAAGACATACGATACATCCATCATGACCCATACTATCAGACTCAAACCTGATGCTAAGCCTTTCTGGCAAAAGCAATGACCGGTCAACCCACTGATCGAGCCTCTAATCCATTAGGAGGTTCAAAAACTGCTGTCAGCCCAGATAATCTTTCTAATGCATACTACGTGGGTTGCCAACCTAGTTCCTGTAAGGAAGAAAAGTGGAGAAATTTTCCTTTGCGTGGATTTCTGAAATTTGAACAAGGCTTCCAAGAAAGATAATCATCCTCTCCCCTCATTGGATGAGGTATTACAAATCATGAACAAATCGCAAATGATGTCTTTCTTGGATGGGTACTCCGGGTATAACCAAGTCATGGTTAAGTTTAAGGATAGAGACAAAATGATGTTTACCACCAAGTGGGGAACGTTTGCATACCGGAGAATGCCCTTTGGCTTGATTAATGCAGGGAACACATTTCAAAAGGCTATGGACATTGCATTCGAGGGCCTTGTGAACTGGTGTATAATCAGCTACATGGATGATCTGACTGTCTTTTCCTGGGATAGGCATGATCATTCTGCCCACCTCACCCAGATTTGCGAGATATGTCACTGGTATGGAATATCCCTCAACCCTAAGAAATGCATATTCAGGGTCACTAAAGGGAAGTTGCTCGACCATATTATCTTTGAGAAGGGTATACCATCAACCCTGAGAGAGTTGAAGTGCTGCTAAACCTACAAATGCCTGGTAGCAAGAAGGAAATGCGGTCTTTCTTCTGAAAGATCAACTTTGTCCGGTGGTTCATCACTGGATTCACCAAGATTGTAAAGCCACTCAATGAAATGATGAAGAAAGATACAAAAATTGAGTGGAGTCCTGAAGCAAAAGTGGGCGTTCGCCCAGATTAAACAAATGATAACAGAGGCACCAGTTTTGGCTAGTCTGGACCATTCCCTCCCTTTTTATATTTAGTCCTTTGCTTCACTGCATTCTGCCATGACAATATTGACCCAAAAGGTCAAAGGGGAAGAATGACCAATAGCTTTCATGAGCTCCCCTTTCAAGAATGCCAAAGTCTGGTATTCATCCTTGGAAAAGTAGGCCTTTGCTCTTGTTTGCGCCATCAAGAAATTCTGGCATTATATTCTCTGTAGCAAGGTGCATGCTATCATCCTGGACCAGGCAGTGAAATCTCTGTTGATGCAGAGTGAGTTGGGTGAGAGATGGGAGAAATGGATGGCCATCCTCCAAGAATACAATTTAGAAATGCAACCCATGAAAATAGTCTAAGGCTAGGGACTATGTAGAACGATGGCAGAAGAAACTCCCCACATTGAATGTCAAACATACATAGTGGAGTCCATCACTCGGGATCCACGGTACACAGACCTGGTGTACTTGTTGTTGAATAATAGATGCCTAAAGGGATTTCCTCCAAATAAATGTCACACCCTGCGGTTTAAAAGCGCTCACTTCATGATAAAAAATGCCATGCTTTTTTGCAGGAACTACAAGGGAGTGTACCTCTGGTGCATTGATAGGGTCTAAGATGCAAAAATAATCAAAGAGTTTCACAAATAGTTTGGGATCGGGCATGGCTCAGCTGACGCCATTGCCCATAAGATTCTTTGGGCTGGATACTATTGACCCTGTATCTTCAAAGAAATCTATACTCATGTCCGGAAGTGTCATACCTGCCAAACTGTGATACATCGCAAGTGTAACCCGACTATGCCTTTACAACCGGTCATTGAAGATAGACCCTTTGCCCAATGGGCATTTGACTTTATCAGGGAAATGAACCCCAACTCGTTTGCCAACCACTGGTACATCTTGACTACTACTGATTACTACACCTGGTGGTCTAAAGTGATACCTTGCAAAATAATACGATAGACGTAGTTATAAAATTCTTGGAAGAAAACATCGTCATAAGATTTGGAATGCCCTTCACTATACTATGTGACAATGGTCTAGTATTTTCATTGGAATAATTACTTGAATGGCCCTATGACCACAAGATCACTCTGAAGTTTTCCAGCAACTATTACCCTCAGGGGAATGGCGTTGCCGAATCAACAATAAAAATTTACTTAAAGTGGTCAAACACCTGTTAGAATAAAATCCCTGGGACTGGCACCAAAAGCTAAGATTCAACCTTTGGGTGGATCATATTTGAATTAAGGCCACCTTGGGGACATCCCCATTCCATTTGGTTTATGGCCAGAACCCAGTATTCCCCATTAACTTATAGATCCCGGTTTTACAGTTTATGCAGGAATTCAACAACTAGGACAATATTGTAGAGGTTTGGCTCCTAAACCTAGTGCGGATGGAGGAACAAAATGATGCTGCCCTTGAACATTTTGCGCGTCACCAAGTAGTAGTGAAATGATGGTTTGACCAGAGAGCCCAGTATAAGGCCTTTCAGATTTCAGACTTGGTCCTCTTGTGGGATAAGGCCTGGGAAATGAAAGGAAAGCACACCAAATTCTAACGGCTCTGGCTCAGACCATATTTGATCTTAGAGATCTATGGGGCAAAAACCTACCGCCTCAATACCATGACCGAGGAACCTGTTCCATTGCTCGTCAATGGATAGTTTCTCAAACATTATTTTGAATGAGGCAGGTTTGTTTGGAGTTGTATTATATGTAAATCTTCTTGCTTGTAAATATTTCTTTCCCGGTACCCCGTTTGGGGTGCCTTGTAAGTAGTGTCAACTGTCCTTAGGACCACCTTGGTTTTCTTTTCTTTTGTTTTTTTCTTTGTTTCTTTGTTTTCTTTCTGGGTCCCCAGTGTTTTGCTTCCCCTTTTGTAGGCTTGTATGCTTTGCATAACATCTAGTCTCCGGGATGATAACTTTTGTATTATGGTGAACTTGGAATCTAATATTAGCATGGTGGAATTGGTTCGGTCTCTGGAGTTATTTTGTAAGTTTGGTAAAAATCTATGAGCAATATTCATCGAATTTATCCCTGAAAGTGTGGAAATCTATTAAACCAAAACCAAAAGGAACAATTAATCGGACACACAAAGAGCAGATTAGTCACACTAGTTTGTTGGCCCAAGTCTGCACTTTTAAAATTCTTCCGAGTCCAAAGTTTTCTACCCTATTTAGCAAATTATGGTGGATATAAGGGTGGAAGAAGTACCACCATTAAATTTAGCTAAGCTTAGGCTTAATGGTGAAAGAAGTACCACCCTCCCATCTAGAAAAGAATAAAATGAAGAGGAAAGAAAAGATGGAATGTGGAAACTCCGGTATCTGGGGGAAATGAGCAAAATTGATGACTTTGGATCGATAGATCTAGTGGCTCTTCTCTACTTCTCCCAAAGGTCATCGGCTTGATTTTCCTTCAAAGTACACACTCCATAACTGAAGAAAGACCAAGGATTGAATCATATATGTGCCGAGTTGTCTCAGACACTTCACGCCTTACAAACAGGGTGCTCCGAGTAATGATTTGTTCTAGTTTTGCTAACCAGAGATTATGCAGTTCTCAAATGCACTAAGGAATTCATCCCAGATAATTGCCATTTGTTATGCCCTACATACTCGTCCCTACATTTTGTGTGCAAAATGTTGGGTCCCCTCTTTTTGCTTTTGGCTTTTGCCTTGTTTGCCTTATCTTTTTGTTTTCTTTGTTTTCTTCTTCGGATTTTCCCTCCCGTGAGGTTTGTTTTCTTTTTTCTTTTTTATCTTTTGTGTCTCTGGGACCCTGTCCCGGAGTTGGTTGTTCTTTCCAGAGCCAAATTTTAGACTCTGGGATTCTCTGCCATGATGTCTTCTCCTTGCGAGAAGGTATGGTGATTTGGAATCCCCGGGCCCAGAGTCTGGATGTTTGTCTATTCCGGAGTTTGCGAGAAAGAGAGGTAACTTGCTTTTACCTTGGTTATAAATAGAAATTACATGCCACTTTTACAGTTAGCATGATTAAAACACTTGTGCACTCAAAGCGATCCTTAGGTGATTAAACGATGATTAAACTGTGATTACTCTGTGCTTAGTGGGTTGTTACTAGTTGCTTCGAGGTGCTTGTTTGTGGTATTTTGAAGGTAGAACCTATTACGAGAGTGCTCCTATTGTGCTCTTTCCCTTCCCTTCTTCAAATTTCAGGTAGGTCTTCTAGTTTCCCTGCTATTTTTATGTTCTCTATTTGTTTCCCTTTGCTCTTTGGTCCACATTTTTTTTTGCAGGTTTCCCTTCATGTTCTATTTCCAGTTTGCCTCCCGTTGGTGGGTTGGCCCTGTGAGAAGGTTGTCCACCTTCTGCGCGGCTGTAGACTAGTGTTTTTGGTCTGTGCTACCTTATTTTAGCTCGTTTATATATGTGCATAATTGTATAAATCTATAAATGTTGTATATCACATGTATATATGTTTCATCTCTCTATGTTTATGTGTATACACCTTATATATCCTTCTGAGCTTATGAGTTCCTTGTGCTCCATCGTTAAGTTTTTACCCATGATACCAAGCTTGTTGAGACAGAGTCACCACAGTTTGAACTTGGCACCTTGCTAGTTCAAGCCATGGCAGCTTTCTCTCTCCTCCGTCTCATCACCTTAATGGCAGGATTAACTTCCTACAAGCGGGCATTCAAACCGTGTCCCATCTGACATTTATTTTACCCCATGTCAGCCCACTTATTGCCATTAATGCCTTTATGTCGCCTGCCACCTGACCATGTGCCAACCCATGTTAGCCGAATATAGTTTCTTACTGGTCACATCGACATGACAATGGCTTGATTATCAGAGATCCAGGCCCTAAAAAATTCCTTGTCTCGTGTTTTCCCCTTGTCATTTGGTTCAATTTACCGCGGAATCATATTCACATTTTACTACAAGTATTCTAGGACTTTTGATGTATGCTAACGCTTGTTGAACAAATGCAGGGTGGTGACGATTTCCCCAGAGTTCTAATATTCTTTATATACATCATGTTCTAATGGTTCTCTGGTCTTGCAGGTTGCGAATGAGTTGATCGAAGATGTCTGAAGTGATCACCCCTCCTTCCAGCCTGGAGCTGCCTACCACTTCCACCCAAGCTGCCACCAAGACTAAGGCTGAGAGGTTATTGGAAAAGCTTCCCTTGACCTCTAAATATCCCAAGGATGGTGTTATTGTGGGGTTAAAAATAGAGTCCAGAGTTCAGGAGATAACAGATGCAGCACCTGGACCTTGGGCAGAAATGCAAGGCTTGATTCAAGCCATCTATAAACTATGGACCACTAAAGATAACCTGGAAACTCAGATTGCCACCTCTGTATCATCAAGGCAGCTAACTTCCCCTGTTCAGTGCAATCACCAAAGTTAATACTCCAATTGGAAACACTGTACAATGCACCAACACAGACTGTCCTACTTTCGGATCCCTGACCGCTACAGTACCCAGCGACAATCGTCACCTTGGACGTGACAAATTTCACCTCAGGGCTGGGGACCCCACAATTCAATGGATCCATTATCCAAAATTGACTCCAGACATTACAGGAGTTCGAGGGTGCTGAGCTGATTTCCCAGCAACATATTAATAGCCACTGGCTAAAAATCCCAAAGAGGGATTACATGAGGATGAAGTTGGAAATTCCCCATGGGGAGTTCAAAGAGCCCATCCAAGTGGGCATTGTTTTTTTTTATAGAATATTCAGATTGCCTTATGCTCAGTATTTCTCAGCATGGATGTACTACTTTCTGTATTGCATCACCACTCACAGTCAGACCTTCAACTGGGCGGCTCTCATATCCAATCACGTAGACAAGCAACTAAAGAGTGTTGGCCAGAATTCCAAATTTTATATGACATCATACGTGCTATGGGTTCTTGCACAACAAAGGCTGGCTTTTCCAGGTTTGCGAATAGTTGAAGAGCTTGGAAACTGGCTAGGCCAAATGACACCTTGGGATCACTATCGCCAAGTGCAATGGGAACTCAGTTTCTTAAATTTCTACTGGATAAATGATGCCTTCATTTACAACAACATTTTAACACTTACTCGGGTTTTCAGGTACCGACTATCATAGGCAGCGATGACTCTGGTCAACTCCTATGACCACTATTTCATCCAGTTCCAACATCACACCCATATCCGAGTGACAGGCTTCAATGGGAAGCCCCATCTTCTACCTCGATATTATAGGGATTGAATAATTCTTATAGAGTTCTACTGGCAGATGATGAATCTACACGCCTTCTTTACACTAAAGAAGTTTATCAACGTTCCATTCCGTTTCTCATGTGGGAATTATATGTGCAGCCTTGCTGCAGCCTAGGAGGCAGACAACACATTTAAGAACTTGGGGCTGGTGGAATTCCACCACACCCAAAAAAATTACGATCCCCTCGGCAAGATTGCCATAGCACTTCCCCGGGCATCCCCATCCCACAAAGTAGATATTGAGGAATTTTGGGTAGACTGCCAAGATAGTTTTGATCTCTGGGCCTGACAACATTCTAGGATGAGCATAGGGCTCATGAAAGCACTAGACCTTTAGACTTTCCTGAAGGGCTTTAAAGATGACGGGCCGTTGGAAAATCCAGCATATAAAGAACAAGAGCTAGACAAGCTAGATCTTCCTTCGGTGGATTGGGCCACCCTTGAGGACCTAACAATTGAGGGGGTATGTCACCCCATTATAGAGGCAAGTCACCAATATTTTTCTTGGGCATGTCCAAAGAGCACCCGAAAGAAGCCCACGATTAAGCGGGCTAAACCCTCTTCAGCCGGTGCCGGACCTTCTTCATCTGTTGCAGCCGCTAAACCAAGTACAAGTAAAGGGAAAGAGAAGGAGGGTGTCCCAGTTCTCAAAGCACCTCCAAAAGTCCCCACCCTTCTAATGACATAGTTACATCAACAAATAGAAGTGTCAAAGTTGGACAACCAGTAAATAAGTATGCAGGTATCCTCCGACCTCCTCATAGCTCCAATGACATCTGCTCACCTGACGGGATCCCCATCGTTGGCAGCCATGATGAGCACATAGACTTTCACTAAGGCAGAGTCTACAAGTATTCTTGACACCAAGGCTCCATTGGTAAGAAAGAAAAAAAAAGGTGACCCCAACACCAAGCACAGTTGCTAGTCCCAATATGCCGGAGATGCCCCCGGTGGATGTCAGTTTCGATTCTCTCAAATTGGAAGATATTTTAGACTCCTTGCCCCCGCATGATGATTTTGATGACACTTTCTCAGCGGAGGAACTCATGGAACTCCAACAGGATATGGGTCATGCGGTGGAAAAGATCGGTACTCAGGATAAGGAGGAGGCCCCCATAGAAAAGGAAATCCTGGTAGAAAAGGATACATCTAAGCAAGAGGCTTGGGAAGAAGTACAAATGGGGCCCGAGCAAAAGAAGATACCATTCTAGGAGATCGAGAACACACCAAGGCAACACATAGATGAGCAACCGATGGTTAGGGAACCCAGACCCACGGGATCAACCGTACCCCCGACCATCACGCTCCAGATGCCTTTAGTAACTCCATGCGATCAAGTGCCCCAGAGCACATTTGGTGAGGTAGTAACGGTGACCGCCTTATCAAATTTTGACCAGAGACCTCACCCACCTCTAGAGGATATTCCGATGGATGAGAATGCTTTAACAGATGAGGCCAATAAGGCCCAAGAATAACAGCAGTAGATGGATCAAGAGGCCCCAGTTAATGAAAATGCAGAATCCACTAATACCGGGAGGGATGAAGTCCCTGAAAATACAGATGAGATTGAGACCGGAGAAAAGGCTCCAGATAGTACAACAGAAGATGCCAGTATGGCAAAAAATATTGAAGGTTCCAGAGAACAGGAAAAGGAACAAGAACAAGAGGAACTGGAATGAGAGGTGGAGAAAGAGCCCGAACATTACGTACACTCTGGGAATGTGCCACCAGATTTTGAAAGAAATCCTATTGAACAGATGTTTATGGTGAAGCCACCCCAACCACTCCAATGGCTGATCGAATCAAGGAAAAGGAAGACCCCAACAACAACATCAGGTGCTACACTCTTGTTGGCTGAAATGATGGCCAGGAATGCAGCGGCTAAAAATCCCAAGAAAGCATAGACCGTCCATACTCTCTGGACTGGTCTAACAGGTAGCTCAGTTGGGACCATTGCAACACCCCCAACAGATGCAGAGGTAGCGGCTGTAAGGCCTAAGGATTACACCATAACAGAAGTAGAGTTGGAGAGGAGAGACAAACAGGGTGAGATGGATCTACTAAAAGAAGCCACCAAAATAATAGAGGCTAGGTACATCAAGCAAGGCTAGATGCTGAAGGAGGAAAGAGAAACAAATGCCAATCTCCTTGTGCTTCTGGTAGAACTTTCACAGCCTCTGTTTGAGGTCCACCTCAAAACCCCTTACTCTGGATTGCAGCTTGTGCAGGGTGACATGGACTCTCTACAAATTATGAAAAGGAAAGCACAAGTTGTAGACAGGTGGGCTACTGAGAAAGTGACCACTATGAGACATTTTCTAGTGGCATCCCTCCTAGACCTTTATTGGGTTGATTCTCTTCTTATCCAGGCAATGGGCTCTGCTATCATATGGGAGCAAGATTTAGTGAAATATGAAAAATGGAAGCCTGGGCTAGAAGAAATATGCAATATAGGGGAAGAAGTTTCCATAGAGGTGGGGATTTTGGGAGATAAATCATATGATTCCCTCCAGGCCCAGTACTCCAGACTTATCCTCAGGGGTGAGGTATACAAGGAACTGGTTGAGGCCTTGAAAGAGAAAGTGACAGCCACCCATACCCCATGGGTCTGTTTAAAGCATTTATGGTTGGAATATCGCAAGTCAATCCCTTCACCACCAGGACATGTACCCTGGAGGACTATGTCCTCAACAAGTTTGACGAGCAGATGGATTCCCTGTATCTGTGTACCAGAGATTTTGACCAGGGTAGGTTATCTAGATTGTCAAAGACAATGATCCAATCACATGATGCCATCAAGATGGTGGATGAACTCTAGAGCGGGGCCAGAGAGGTTGAGGAGGCATTAGAGGTTGTCCGTAGTCGGTGGGACAACATCTAAGATGTAGATGAAGAAAGCATAGGCCAAGTTTTGGAAGCTTGAGAAAAATCATGAGTAATAAAGTTCTCCAGAGCCCGGAGAATCTCATCAAGAGTTGTTTTTTTGTATTCGTTCATTCTTTCAGAATGCAAGTTCTCAGATGCTAGAATTCCTGATCCCACATTTTTGTATTTTTTAAGTGACCTGCGTCCCGTTCCCAAGGTCGACCGGTCACTTTTGAGGCAGTTAGTAAAGGTTGTCAGAAAGTAGGTAACCGCAAAAAGGCACGTCGGCTCGACAAGAGGTTTCTGACAGATGGTCTTCCCAAGGTGCCGCTTCAACATTACACCTGGAACATCGAAGATAGTGAGTCACCCTCCCATTTATGAGGCATGTAGCCTCAATCCTTGGGGCATCAGATTTCTTCTCCTCTTCTACCGGCTCTCTTCTCGAGGCCAATTCTTCCACTCCTCTTTTCTTGTCTTATTCTTCTGACATGACAAACCTTCTCCATCTCGAGGTCTTTTGTAGCGTGCCACAGGTAGTATCGGCCACCAGAAACAATATTGTATTGTAAAGTGTAAGATAAGTTAGGTTAAGTTTTAGGTCAAATGATGTGTATAAATAATAAGTCCGACCTCATTCTAAGGATCGATGAAATTGATGATTTTGCAGTCCATAGTTAATAGCAATTTGGTTTTCTCAGTTCTTAGTTATAGAGCTCAATGCTCCATAGTTTCTAAGCTTTTAGTAGTTAAATGCTCCCCTGGAGCCACCATTGTACCATGCACCAGTGCTTGCTGGAAGACATGTTAATGAAGAAGGAAGAGTTCTATCAATGATGTTGTTGGCATTCTGATATCTGGTTAACGATATTTTATGCTGTGTTCTTTATGTCCTTTTCTCTAATGCTTTAAGTTGATTAACGAACTTCTTTTCCTCTGCTAGTGATCTAATACGAGTTGATGGTTTTATATTTCTTCAGTATTTAGTGTAGTGTATTAGAGCATTGTTGATGTTTTGAATGTTCAGTATAACTATAGGTAGATGAAATACTTCTAACTTTGCAGTATCTTTTGAAGTTTATTTGTTAAGTAAATGCACACTTGCAGGAACCCCCACTCACTTGAATCCCCAGAGAAGATGAGTTAAGATAACCAACTATCCCCCTCAAACAAAACAGTCACATTTCCCAACTGAGCCCTGCACTGTCGAGACCCGACTCTCACGTGCTTGGAGGCCGGAGGAATCTCATTTCCCTGAACAACCTTTACAGGTGAAGTTGGCTGGTACCCCAGTACTCGGTGACAACTTACCTCTATCGGTGGATCCGATCATAAAGTCTCATCAACAAAAACTGGTGCTAGGAGGGTATGAACTCGTCCCCCTCTGAGGATTCAAATTTTACACCGCCCAAGGTTCCCCAAGCCATAGTTTTAGGAGTCAAGCCTTCAGTGGGATTGGATCATTTTCACCAGCAAAATTCAAAATAATCCTTAGATCAGCTCCCAATCCTAGATGGTTTGTCAAACTCAAGCTTCCCGCTTGAAAGAAACGGACCCCAAAAGCCAAGTCAACCACCATTGTCTGGGGATATAGCATACCAAAGAATACCCAAGTCCCCCAGATGATCCTAAGAACTAGTGCTCAACCCAGTGGAAATCCAACTCCCCCAATGGCTGCCTACTTTGGAAATACTAGGTCCCCAATGGAACCTTTCCGGGTGCAGCCAACGATTTACCTTCGCACCCAGAAAAGATTTGTCCTCAATATGAGCACTTAGACTCATGAACCGTAGAAGAACATCTGCAGGCATACAAAGATGCTATAAATTGACATTGGATCCAACATAAAGATGTTGTGACCCGGATGTTCCTTCTGTCCCTGGGATAGAATGAATTGAACTGGTACCTTAACCTTCCCGCCAACTCCATCAACAGTTGGCAGGACATGGAGGATGCCTTCCTGACTGCCTTCTGCATACATGTGGACCCAGCATAGTCCCACAGCCAATTCATTTCTATCAGGAAGGAACTGAATGAACCCCTTGTAGCATTTAGTCACTGATTCCAACGTGCCTTGAAGCGGTGCATGGGTCCCTTCATCCCATATGTGGAGGTGACTATCTAGACCTATCTCAAGGCTATGGACCCCTTTATTGCCACTCTCCTCTAGAGAAAAATCGCCCTGGGCGATTGGGATACTTTGGTGAAGGTTTACAACCTAGCCTCAGAGTTATCCCGCGGCCTTAACAAATCCCCAGGTGGGATTGGGCAGAGTATTCCATTTAACATGATACCCGATGGAACTTTTTATGCCGAGGGATATAACCCCAATCAGGCGATGGATTCCCCTGTGATGGCCATGAATCCCCCACCACCATCGATAGACCAGTAGGCCTGGTACATGTATCCATCTAAGACCTAGATAATACTGGGTCTGGAATCTTTTCCCTAGAACCAGCCACAACAAACGCAACAACCATAGACACAACTGCCTAGAGTGCCTTTCTTCATGTCATTCACGACTGGGGGATTGAAGCCCTCGACTCCAGAAAATAATGCTACTTTCCCAAGGAACCAACAACAAACGTCACATTGTGACACAAATACCTAGTTGACCGCCTAGGTTGAATCCCTCCGGCGAATGTTGACCACCCTGACTGTGGACATGGGTCAACTGAAGATGGGGTCCTATGCACCCCAGAGTTCCAATTCCCAGAGAGGGAATATTTTCTCTAGCCAACGAAATAATAATGTTAAAGGGAGAAACTACAACAATGGGCCTCAGCCCAACCAACAATAATGGAACAACAACGCCAATGTTGGAGGTCTGCCTCTGAACCAAAACACTAACCAGGGTGGTTCTGGACCATCCCATTTCACGCCAGTCACAAATTTCCATCCAATGACCAACTGGTGTAGATTGCATGACACAAGCTCTCACAATGAGGTAAACTATGCCACACTGGAAAAAGTCATCATGATTTCCTAGCTGGATAGACAAAAAGCTTATGATCCTATTCCCCTAGAGCCTCCTATACAAGAGTCCACTCATGGTGCCTTCGCCTATGAGATCATCTTCTTTGGAACAGATAAAGGGGATGAAGAAGAACCTGAACTACAGGGGTTCTTTGATGAATCCATTCTGGCCTTTGAGGCCTATGCCTTCACCAACCCACAAACTCCTTATAACACTCAAATTTAGGCTGGTAAAGGACTAGTTTACATGCCCACACCTCCTAAAGAAACTCCTCATTGGGACAACATGACTGATCAGTCTGCCCCTCCAAAAGGCCCTAGCTCTAACCAAGCTAAGGACCCAGTCGAGGGAAGCCACCAATTCCCGAAAGGAAGGTTTGATATCACAAAGGTGTTAGAATAGACCACCACCTCCATGAACTTGATGGAGGTTTTGCTGAACTGTCCCAAGTAGAAGAAGTCTCTTCTGAAGCTCTTGGGAAACCCAGAAGCCATCAGTCACCCACCCAAGACTGTCTCTTTTGAGGATGCCAATATGGCTGTCTTCTGTGGGAATACAAAAGATCCTCCCTTCCTGCTAGGCTTGAACATACAAGGGAAAAACATACACAACTTCCTAGTAGATTCTGGGGCTTTGGGCAATATCATGCCTTTATCCATATGCCAGAAGCTTAGATTCTGACCCACCCCGTCTAATGGTAAAGTAATCCAACTAGATAAAAGTGCTGTAAAAATGGTGGGCGAACTGAAGAATGTCTAGATTCAACTTATCCAAGACCCCAGAATAGCTAGCACAATTGATATCCAAGTGGTGGACATCCCAGAGACTTATGGGATGTTACTATGTCAGAATTGGTCCAAATCCCTAAACGGATACTTCTCAACTGACTTCTCCCACTTATGGCTCCCCTGGGAAGGAGAATCTAATAAGATCTGGGTTGAAAGTGAGCCCCAAATGAGATAGGCCCTCACCGAATTTGGGAGGGTAAATGAGGTCCTATTCTCTGAGACTTCCCCTGGGATGTACCAATCCCTTGAGATCCTAACATTTGATTTCACCCGAAGAAGACCCCATAGTTCTGCAAAGAACCCAGGACTTGGAAGAAAAATTGAGGGTTGAGGTTAACTCTCAGGGTACCGCAACGACCACCACCACACTCTTGTCTGGCACTTGGTGTCGAGTGCATTACAAAAAACATTTGGATCTAGAGTGTGAACCTTGCTTGGATACTGCTACCCGACACATCGATGCCCTCTGAGAGAAAGAACATGCAGTTGATTCTTTGAAATCCAGTGTTCCTACTGGAAGTGCCTCCTCGATGCCACATGTCTGGGGATACTAATCAAAAACCCCCCTGGAGATAAACCTCACCCATGTACCATCAATGCTGGAGGAGACTCCTCCCAATCCTCCCAAAAACAATCCAAAGACCGCTTCATCTTCCCAGCCCCAGATGAAAAACGATGATTTGTGGACCCTTAAGTTTGATGGGTCTCGATCCAAACAAGGCTGTGGGGCCGGAGTAGAATTAATCAACTGGTGGGGGAAATATTTCCTCGCATCTTATAGGCTACAATTCAACTACATGAACAACATCATAGAGTACGAGGCTTTGGTCCTTCGACTCTTATTTGCACTAAGGAAAGGAATCACTCACCTCTGGGCCTTGGGTGATTCAGAGTTGATTGTTAGACAGGTTCGAAGTCAATACACCTGTCACAATAAGAGGCTGGCTGTATACCACAACCAGGCATGGAGCCTTATTGAGGATTTTGATTCCTTTGGCATCGATCTTATTCCTCAAAGATGGAACTATGTCCCGGATGCCCTTGCCATTTCTGCTAGCATACTTGAGCACATGGCTGGCTCACGACTCTGAAGATTTTTTGTCGAAATGATCCCCACCCTGTCCATTCTAGATAACATCACCCATTTTTAGTTCTTTGAGGATGATCAACATATCCTTGCCTTCATGGCCAATGTTGGTGTCTTTGAAGACCAGATAGTGGAAGAGAGAGACCACGATGATACTAGGTAGGGTGATGAAGACGATGGGATTATGGACCTACCAACCAACACCATTCCAAAGGGGATGGTTGCGCTTAAATGAATCTTTGACTCAGAACCTTGGGGTCGAGAAAAGATATCATCCTCCTCTGAGGGAGGGAAATTTGAGAAAGTGAACATCAGCCAGCCTGGTGAAGAGAAAATGATACACATTGGCACCTCCTGCTCCTCTGAGGAGAAGGAGAAGATTCTCATGGTTCTCTGAGAATACATTGATGTGATCATGTGGGGGTATAACGATCTGAAGACATACGATACATCCATCATGACCCATACTATCCCACTCAAACCTGATGCTAAGCCTTTAAGACAAAAGCAACGACTGATCAACCCACTAATTGAGCCTCTGATCCACCAAGAGGTTCAATAACTACTGTTAGCCCAGATAATCTTTCCAATCTGACATACTACATGGGTTTCCAACCTAGTTCCTATAAGGAAGAAAAGTGGCAAAATCTGCCTTTGCGTAGATTTTCAAAATTTGAACAAGGCTTCCAAGAAAGATAATCATTCTCTCCCCTCATTGGATGAGGTGTTACAAATCATGAATGGATCACAAATGATGTCTTTCTAGGATGGGTACTCCGGGTATAACCAAGTCATGGTTAAGTTTGAGGATAGAGACAAAACAAATTTTACCACCAAGTGGGGAACGTTTGCATACTAGAGAATGCCCTTTGGCTTGATTAACGCAGGGGCCACATTTCAAAAGGCTATGGACATTACATTCGAGGGCCTTGTGAACCAGTGTATAATCATCTACATGGATGATCTGACTGTCTTTTCCTAGGACAGGCATGATCATTCCGCCCACCTCACCCAGATTTGTGAGAGATGTCACCGATATGGAATATCCCTCAACCCTAAGAAATGCATATTTGGGGTCACTAAAGGGAAGTTTCTCAGGCATATTATCTCTGAGAAGGGTATATCCATCGACCCTGAGAGAGTTGAAGCACTGCTAAACCTACAAATTCTCAACAACAACAAGGAAATGTGGTCTTTCTTCAGAAAGATCAACTTTATCTGGTGGTTCATCACAGGATTTGCCGAGATCATAAAAACACTCAACGAAATGATGAAGAAAGATACAAAAATTGAGTGGAGTCCTGAAGCAAAGTGGGCATTCACCTAAATTAAACAAATTATAATGGAGGTACCAGTTCTTGCTAGTCCAGACTATTCCCTTCCTTTTTATATTTATTCCGTTGCTTCACCGCATTCTGCCACAACAGTATTGACCCAAAAGGTTGAAGGGGAAGAATGACCAATATCTTTCATGAGATCCCCTTTCAAGAACACTGAAGTTTGGTATTCATCCTTGGAAAAGTAGGCCTTTTCTCTCGTTCGTGCCATCAAGAAATTCTGGCATTATATTCTCCAGAGCAAGGTGCACGCTATCATCCTGAACCAGGTGGTGAAATCTCTGTTGATGCAGAGTGAGTTGGGTCAGAGACGGGGGAAATGGATGGCCATTCTCCAAGAATATGATTTAGAAATGCAACCCATGAAAATAGTCTGAGGCCAGGGACTATGTAGAGTGATGACAGAAGAAACTCCCTACATTGAATGTCAAAAATATACAGTGGAGTCCATCACTCGGGATCCATGGTACACAAACCTGGTGTACTTGTTGTTGAATAATAGATGCCCGAAGGGATTGCCTCTAAACAAATGTCGCACCCTATGGTTGAAAAGTGCCCACTTCATGATAAAAAAATGCCACGCTTTTTTGGAGGAACTACGAGGGAGTGTTTCTCCGGTGCATTGATAGGGTCCAAGCTGCAAAAATAATTGAAGAGTTTCACAGGCAGTTTGGGACCGGGCATGGCTCAGCTAATGCCACTGCCCATGAGATTCTCTGGGCCAAATACTATTGGCTTTGTATCTTCAAAGACGTCTATACTCATGTCTGGAAGTATCATACCTGCCAAACTGTGGCACATCATGAGCGTAATCCGGCTATGCCTTTACAGCCAGTCTTTGAAGCTAGACCCTTTGCCCAATGGGAATTTGACTTTATCAAGGAAATCAAACCCAAATCATATGCCAACCACTGGTACATCTTGACTGATACTGATTACTGCACCTGGTGGTCTAAAGTGATACCTTGCAAAAACAATACGACAGATGTAGTTATAAAATTCTTGGAAGAAAACATCATCGAAAGATTTGGAATGCCGTTCCTATAGTATGTGACAATGGTCCAACATTTTCTTCGACATAATTACTTGAATGGACCTATGACCACAAGATCACTCTGAAGTTTTCCAACAACTATTACCCTTAGGGCAATGGCATTGCCGAATCAACCAACAAAAATTTACTTGAAGTGGTCAAACACCATTTAGAACAGAATCCCTGGGACTAGCACCAAAAGCTGAGATTCACCCTTTGGGCGAATTGTATTCAAATTAAGGCTGCCTAGGGGACATCCCCATTCCATCTGGTTTATGGCCAGAACCCAGTGTTACCAATTAACTTATAGATCTCAGTTTTATAGTTTATGCAGGAATTCAGCAACCAAGACAATATTGTAGAGGTTCGGCTTCTAAACCTAATGCAGAGTGAGGAACAAAGAGACACTGCCCTCAAACATTTTGTGTGTCACAAAGTAGTAGTGAAATGATGGTTTGACTGGAGAGCCCATTATAAGGCCTTTCAAATTTTGGACTTGGTCCTCTTGTGGGATAAGGCCCTGGGAAAAGAAAGGAAAGCACACCAAATTCGAATGGCTCTGGCTCGGACCATATTTGATCTCAGAGATCTGTGGGGCAAACACCTACTACCTCAATACCATGACCAGGGAACCCGTCCCATTTCCCATCAATAGACAGTTTCTCAAACATTATTTTGAATGAGGCAGGTTTGTCCGGAGTTGTATTATATGTAAATCTTCTTGCTTGTAAATATTTCTTTCCCGGTACCCCATTTGGGGTGCCTTGTAAGTAGTGTTAGCTGTCCTCGGGACCGCCTTGGTTTTCTTTTCTTTTCTTTTGTTCTTTGTTTCTTTGTTTTCTTTTTGGGTCCCCAGTGTTTTTCTTCCCCTTTTGTAGGCTGGTATGCTTCGCATAACATCTAGTCTCTGAGATGATACCTTTTGTATTATGGTGAACTTGGAATCTATTATTAGCATGGTGGAATTGGTCCAGTCTCTGGAGTTATTTTGTAAGTTTGGTAACAAGCTGTGAGCAATCTTCATAAAATTTATCCTCGAAAGTCTAGAAATCAGTTAAACCAAAACCAAAAGGAACAAGTAATCAGACACACAAAGAGCAGATCAGTCGCACTAGTTTGCTGGCCCAAGTCTGTACTTTTAAAATTCTTTCAGGTCTAGAGTTTTCTACCCTATTTAGAAAATTATGGTGGATGGAAGGATGAAAGAAGTACCACTATTAAATTTATCTAAGCTCAGGCTTAATGATGAAAGAAGTACCGCTCTCCCATCTCGAAAAGAATAAAACAAAAAGGAAATAAAATATGGGATGTGGAAACTCCGGTATCCAGGGGAAACGAGCAAAATTGATGACTTTGGATCGATAGATCTAGTGACTCTGCTCTACTTCCCCCAGAGGTTATCGACTTGATTTTCCTTCAAAGCACACACTCCACAACTGAAGAAAGACCAAGGATTGAATCATGTATGCACCAGGTTGTCTCAGACACTTCGCGCCTTACAAACAGGGTGCTCCAAGTAATGATTTGTTGTAGTTTTGCTAACCAGAGATTCTATGGTTCTCAAATGCGCTAAGGCATTTATCCCAGATAGTTAGCATTTGTTATGCCCTGCATACCCATCCCTACATTTTGTGTGCAAAATGTTGGGTCCCCTCTTTTCACTTTTGGCTTTTTCCATGGTTGCCTTGTCTTTTTGTTTTCTTTTTTTTCTTCTCCGGGTTTTCCCTCCCATGAGGTTTGTTTTCATTTTGCTTTTTTGTCTTTTGTGTCTCCGGGACCCGGTCCCAGAGTTGGTTGTTCTTTCCAGAGCTAGATTTTGAACTCCAGGATTCTCCGCCACGATGTCTTCTCCTTGTGAGAAGGTATGGTGACTTGGAATCCACGGGCCTGAAGTCTAGAGGTTTGTCTATTCTGGAGTTTGCGGGAAAAGAGAGGTAACTTTATTTTAAATTGGGTATAAATAGAAATTACATGCCACTTTTATAGTGATTGCGATTAAAATACTTGTGCACTCAGAGTGATCCTTAGGCGATTAAACGGTGATTAAATTGTGATTACTCTGTGCTTAGTGGGTTGTTACTAGTTGCTTTGAGGTGCTTTTTCATGGTAGTTTGAAGGTAGAACCTGTTACGGGAGTGCTCCTGGTGTGCTCTTTCTCTGCCCTTTTTAGATTTCAGGTAGGTCTTCTGGTTTCCTTGCTATTTTTTTGTTCTTTGTTTGTTTCACTTTGCTCTTTGGTCTACAATTTTTTTTGCTTTTTTCCCTTCATGTTTTGTTTTTGGTTTGCCTGCCATTGGTGGGTTGGCCCTGCGAGAAGGTTGTCCACCTTCTGCGCGGCTATAGACTAATGTTTTTGGTGTGTTGCCTTAGTTTAGCTCATGTATATATGTGCATAGTTGTATAAATCTATAAATGCTGTATATTTTCTATATATCGCGTATATATATGTTTTGACTCTCTATGTTTATGTGTATAGACCTCGTATATCCTTTTGAGCTCACGAGTTCCTCACGCTCCATCATTATATTTTTACCCATGAGACTGAGCTTGTCAAGACAAAGTCACCATGGTTCAAACTCGACACCTTGCTGGTTCGAGCCATGGAAGCTTTCTCTCTCCTTTGTCTCATCACCTTAATGGTGGGATTAACTTCCTATGAGTGGGCATTCAAACCGTGTCCCATATGACATTTATTTTACCCCATGTCAGCCCACTTATCACCATTAATGCCTTTATGTCACCTGCCGCCTAACCACATGCCAACCCATGTCAGCCGGATACAGTTTCTTACTGGTCACATCGGCATGGCAACGACTAGATTATCCAAGATCTAGGCCCTAAGTAATTCCTTGTCTCATGTTTCCCCCTTGTCATTTGGTTTGATTTACCCCAGAATAATATTCATGTTTTACTATAAGTATTCTAGGACTTTTGATGTATGCTAACGCTTATTGAACAAATGCAGGGTGGTGACGATTTCCTTGGATTTCTAATATTATTTATATACATCATGTTCTAATAGTTCTCTGGTCTTGCAGGTTGTGGACGACTTGATCAAAGATGTCTGAAGCGATCACCCCTCCTTCTAGCCCAGAGTTGCCTACCACTTCCACCCGAGCAGCCACCAAGACTAAGGTTGAGAGGTTATTGGAAAAGCTTCCCTTGACCTCTAAATATCCTAATGATGGTGTTATTGTGGGGTAAAAAATAGAGTCCAGAGTTTAGGAGATAACAGACACAGGGCCCGGACCTTGGGCGGAAATGCAAGGCTTGATTCAAGCTATGTATAAAATACGGGCCATTGGAGATAACTTGGCAACTTAGATCACAGCCTCCGGTATCATCAAGGAAGCTAACTTCCCCTATTTGGTGAATCAACAGAGTTAATACTCAAATTGGAAACACTGTACAATGCACCATCCTACTTCTGGATCCCCGACCGCTATAGTACCCAACGACAATCGTCACCTTGGATGTGAAAATTTTTGCCTTGGGGCTGGGGATCCCACAATTCAATGGATCCATTATCTGGAATAGAATCTAGACATTGCAGGAGTTCGAGGGTGCTGAGCTGATTTCCTAGCAACATATCAATAACCAGTGGCTAAAAATCCCAAAGAGGGATTACAAGAGGATGAAGTTGGAAATTCCCCACAGGGAGCTCAAAGAGCCCATCCAAGCAGGCATTGTATTTTTTTGTAGAATCTTTGGATTGCCCCATGCCCTGGATTTCTTGGCATGGATGTACTAATTTTTGTACTGCATCACCACTCGCAGTCAGACCTTCAACTAGGTGGCTCTCATATCCAATCACGTAGACAAGTAGCTGAAGAGCGTTGCCCAGAATTCTAAATTTTATATGACATCATACGTGCTATGGGTGCTCACACAACAAAGGCCAGCTTTTCTAAGTTTGGGAACAATTGGAGAGCTTGGAAATGGGCCGGGTCAAATGGCACCATGGGATCATTATCCCCAAGTGCAATGGGAACTCAGTTTCCCAATTTTTTTTCGTGTAAATTATGCCTTTGTTTACAACAACATTATAACACTTACTCAAGATTCTGGGTACCTACTATCACAGGCAGCGATGACTCTGATCAGCTCCTACAACCACTATTTTATCTAGTTCCAACATCACACCTACATCCAAGTGATTTCAAGAGTTCTGCCGTCAGATGATTGATCTGCACGCCTTCTTTGCACTGAAGAAGGTCATCAATGTTCCATTCCCTTTCTCATGTGGGAATTATATGTGCAGCCTTGCTGCAGCCTGGGAGGCAGACAATGAATTGAAGAACTTGGGGCTGGTGGAATTCCACCACACCTAGAAAAATTATGATCCCCTCGGGAAGATTACCACAACACTTCTCCAGGCATCCCTGTCCCACAAAGTAGATATTGAGGACTTTTGGGCAAACTGCCAAGACAGTTTTGATCTCCAGGCTTGTAAACATTCTAGGAATAGCAAAGGGCTCATGAAAGCACTAGACCTTTGGAATTTCCCGAAGGGCTTTAAAGATGATGGGCTGCTGGAAAATCTAGCATATCAAGAACAAGGGATAGACAAGCTAGATCTTCCTCCGGTGGATTGGACCACCCCTAAGGACCTAATAATTAAGGAGGTATGTCACCCCATTATAGAGGCAAGTCACCAGTATTTTTCTCGGACATGTCCAAAGAGCACCTGAAAGAAGCCCACAATCAAGTGGGCTACTCCCTCTTCAGCTGGTGCCAGACCTTCTTCATCTGTCATGTCCGCTGAACCATGTACAAGTAAAGGGAAAGAGAAGGAGGGTTTCTCGATTGTCAAAGCATCTCTACAAGTCCCCACCCTTCTAATGGCATAGTTACATCAACAAATGGAGGCGTCAAAGATGGCCAGCCAGCTAATAAGTATGCAGGTATCCTCCAGCCTCCTTGTAGCTCTAATGGCATCTACTTGCCTAACGGGATCCCTATCGTTGGTGGCCACGATGAGCAGATATACTTTTGCTGAGGCGGAATCTACTAGTATTCTGGACATCGGGGCTCCACTGGTAAGAAAGAAAAAGAAAAAGGTGACCCCAACACCAAGCACAGTTGCCAGTCCTGGTATGCCAGAGATGCCCTTGGTGGATGTCAGTTCAGATTCTCCCAAACTGGAAGATATTTAGGACTCCTCACCCCCGCATGATGATTTTGACAACACTTTCTCAGCAGAGGAACTCATGGAACTCCAACAGGATACGGGTCATGCGATGGAGGAGATTGCTGCTCAGGACAAGGAGGAGGCCCCCATAGAAAAGGAAAGCCCAGTAGAAAATGATATATTTGAGCAAGAGGCTCAGGAAGAAGTACAAACGGGGCCTGAGCAGGAGAAGATATTGGTCCAAGAGACCGAGAACACACCAAGGCAACACATAGATGAGCAATCGATGGTCAGGGAACCTAGACCCACAGGATCAATCGTACCCCTGACCATCACACTCCAGGTGCCTTTGGTAACTCCAAGCAATCAAGTACCCCAGAGAACTTTTGGTGAGGTAGTAATGGTGGCCGCCTTGTCAAATTTTGGCAAGAGACCTCACCCACCTCCAAAGGATGTTCCGGTGGAGGAGAAAGCTCCAACAGATGAGGCCAATAAGGCCCAAGAACAACAATAGCAGATGGATCAAGAGGCCCCGGTTAATGAAAATGTAGAATCCATTAATACTAGGAGGGACAGAGTCCCTAAAAATATAGATGAGATTGAGACCAGAGAAAAGGCTCTAGATAGTACAATGGAAGATGCCAGTATGGCAGAAAACATTGAAGGTTCCAGAGAACATGAAAAGGAACAAGAATAAGAGGAACCAGAATGAGAGGTGGAGAAAGAGCCTAAACATAACGTACACTCCGGGAACGTGCCACCAGATGCCGAAAGGAATCCTAATGAACAGGTCTTAACGGTGAAGCCGCCCCAATGGCTAATCGAATCAAGGAAAAGGAAGACCCTGACGATAACATCAGGTGCTACACTCTCATTGGCCAAAATGATGGCCAGGAATGCAGAGGCTAAAAAGCCCAAGAAAGCATAGACCATCCACACTTTCTATACTGGTCCAATAGGTAGCTCAGTCACGACCATCATGATACCCCCAGTAGATGCAAAAGTAGTGGCTGTAAGGCCCAAGGATTACACCATAAAAAAAGTAGAGTTGGGGAGGAGAGACAAACAGGGTGAGCTGGATCTACAGAAAGAAGCCACCAAAGTAATAGAGACTAGGTACATCAAGCAAGGATAGAAGCTGAAGGAGGAAAGAGAAATAAATGCCAATCTCCTCACGCTTCTGGTATAACTTTCACAACCTCTGTCTGAGGTCCACCCCAGAACCCCTTCCTCTAGATTTCCAGTTGCGCAGGGTGACGTGGACTCTCTGCAAATTATGAAAAGGAAAGCACAAGTTGTAGATGGGTGGGCCACTAAGCAAGTGACTACTATGAGACAATTTCTGGCAACGTCCCTCCCTGACCTTTATTGGGCTGATTCTCTTTTTAGCTAGGCAAAGGGCTCCGCTATCATATGGGAGCAAGAGTTAGCGAAGTATGAAAAATAGAAGTCCGGGCTAGAAAAAATTGGCAATATAGGGGAAGAAGTCACCACAGAGGCGGGGATTTTGGGAGATGAATCATATGATTCCCTCTAGGCCCAACACTCTAGACTTGTCCTTAGGGGTGAAGTATGCAAGGAACTGGTTCAGGCCTTGAAAGAGAAAGTGACAGCTCCGATTCCCTCTAGGCCCAGCACTCTAGACTTGTCCTTAGGGGTGAATTATGCAAGGAACTGGCTAAGGCCTTGAAAGAGAAAGTGACAGCCACCTAATACCCCATGGGTCTATTTAAATCATTCATGGTTGGAATATTTCAAGTCGATCCCTTCACCACTGGGACATGTACCCTGGAGGACTATGTCCTCAGCATGTTTGACGAGCAGATCGAGTCCCTGTATCCCCCTACTAGAGATTTTGACCAGGGTAGGTTATCCAGATTGTCAAGGACAATGATCCGATCACATGATGCCATCAAGATGGTGGATGAATTCTGGAGCGGGGCCAGTGAGGTTGAGGAGACATTGGAGGTTGTCCGCAGTTGGTGGGACAACATCAAAGATGTAGATGAAGAAAGCATAGGCCAAGTTTTAGAAGCTTGGGAAAAATCATGAGTAATAAAGTTCTCTGGAACCCAGAGAATCTTGTTAGGAGATGTATTTTTGTATTTGTTCATTATTTCGAAATGCAAGTTCCCAGATCTCAGAATTTTGGATCCCACATTTTTGTATTTTTTAAGTGACCTACATCCCAGTTCCCAAGGCCACTTAGTCCAGGGCATGGGAAATATATATCTGATTGTAATATTGTTATTAGCCCTAGAGATGGTACACATCCTCCATTTTACATCCTTCTTAGGATCAAGGACAGTTGGCACAACATAAGGACTTAAACTCTTCCTTATAAGCCCTTTCTCTAGCAAATCTTGAATTTGTTCAGCAATCTCTGCATTCTGACTTGGAGTCATTTTATATGCTACCTTGTTAGGTAGATTAGCTCCTGGTATTAGGTCTATCTAATGACTCACATCCCTCATAGGTGGCAATGCACTAGAAAATCCATTATCCATTGTCTCATGGTACTTCTCCAACAATGTTTGTACCTCTTGTGGCATATTGACTTTCTCCTTAGTCTCTTCTTTTGGTTTCACTATCACTACACAATAGAACCTCACCCCTCTTTCCTTCTTCATGACTTTTAGGAACTCCTTCCCACTTATGATCATCACACTAGTTCCCACATGCTTCTCTTCATTAGGTTCTGTCGAAGGATCCATTTGAAACTTATTCCCTTGTTTAGTAATCACATAGTTGTTCTTTTCCCCATCATGAATGGTCTTCACATCATATTTCCATGGACGTCCTAACAGGAGATGACATGAATCCATAGGAAACATGTCACATAATACTCTATCTTTGTAATCTCCTATTTCAAACTCCATTAAAGTTTTTTCATCCACCACTATCTACTGGCCCTTATTTAGCCATGACACCTTGTAGGGAGTAGTGTGTGGTATCTTCCTAAGCTTTAGTTTGTCCACCGTCTCTATTAAAATATGTTCCCTATGGAACCAGAATCCACTATCACCTTGTAGATCTTCCCATGTGACCTACAAGTAGTCTTAAATAAACTCTTTCTTTAAGGTGGCTCTGCAACACTAGGAACTTTTAATAAAGTCCTTCTTAACATTAGGTTTTCTCCATCCATTACTGGCCCTACCTTGGAGATTGGTGAGGTGACACTTTATGTGTCCTCTTCTTGCACAAACTGATATCATCTTTCTCCCATGGATGAGGTGGTAGCTTTCTTAGGGCATATTCCCATAGTATGACCCACTTGGTTGCAATTGTAGCATCTTCCAGTGAAGACAGAGTTAGTCCTACCTTGTGACTGAAATCTACCCCTTGGAGGTCCTCTCCCTCTGTATCCTCCTCTCTAAAATGAATCCCTATACTAGTTTCCCCCATTATTTTCTATGGAAGTGGTTTCTTCTGGTCTACTTGGGCTTTGACCTCTTCCAAAGTTACCCCTGCCTCTAAATCCTCTATTGCCTCTACATCTTTGTTGGAAATCATTCCTCCTTCTATCCTTCTCCTTTTCTCTCAAGGCTAATTGAAAAAATTTATTCATACTCTTAGGGGCCATCATACTAATCTCATCTTGGATTCCTTACCTCAATCCATTGAGGTACCTTGCTACCCTTTCTACTTCTTCTTCCTGTCTCCTTGGCCTTAGACTCAATTTATTGAATTTCTTGGTATAGGCACTTACTCTCAGCTCTTTTTGCCTTAGGTTTTGTAACTTTTGATACATTTATATCTCATAATTAGTGGGTAGGAATTGTGCTCTCAATCTAATCTTCATCCTATCCCAAGAAACTATTTTCTTCTTACTAGTGGTTACCCTGTCATCTTGCATCATATTCCACCAAACTAATGCTAATCCCTTGAGTCTAGCCTTGGCATAACTGAATCTCTTCTCCTCTGACACTTGTTTGTAATCAAAATGATGATCTATGGCTTCTAGCCAATCTAACAACTCTTCACTATTTAAACTGCCACTATAGTAAGTAATGTGTTCCATACTATCTTTGTTGATTGATTTAAAGGCATCCAAGAACACTTTCTGGTCCTTATCCATCTCCACTTCTTTGCCTTTTCCAACTGTCTCTCCTATCTGTATTTCATCATCTTCATCACTTTCATCTCCCCATTCAGTGACTCTCCTCTTTCTCTTTGATTCTAACTGATTGGCCTTTGCCAATAGATCTTGGACCAAGTCCACTATGGAATCCTTGCTCATTTCCTTGGGTGACATGCTATCAACCTCATGGCTCTCCATACTATATTAAGGAATGTGTTCCATGTTATCTTTGTTGATGGATTTAAAGGCATCCAAGAACACTTTCTGGTCCTTATCCATATCCACTTCTTTTCCTTTTCCAACTATCTCTCATGTCTGGCTTTCATCATCTTCATCACTTTTATCTCCCCATTCCATGACTCTCCTCTTGCTCTTTGATTATGACAAATTGGCCTTTCCCAATAGATCTTGGACCAAGTCCACTATGGAATCCTTTCTCATTTCCTTGGGTGGAATGCTATCAAACTCATGGATCTCCTCCTCTTCAGACGTACACCAAACTAATTGTAGTTCTGGCTCTGATACCACTCTGATGCAGAGGGTCTAGAGTTCCAATGTTTACCCTTCTCCAAATTGTTAATAAACTTCTTGTAACCATCCAATGGTTTCAACCACCTATGTCTCCTTCACCAAGATTGACCTCCTAGGCCCTGATTTCAACTTTCCTCTTAGGTATAGTTGAGATGATGAAGAAATAATGCATAATCAACTCCAACTAGTCCAACTAGTCCTACATTTACCCTTTTTTCTCACTAGATTTCCCTCTAGAACCCTAGACCCTTACTTAGGATCTTACCCAAAATCATCTCAAGCCCTTGCCTATGTTCTTGATACCTTAAATCTCTATTTGAGACATTTACAACACTTTTGGTTACCTTAGCAATCAATTTTCTATTGCTACCCTTTAGTAGTCCTAATTAGGCCTAATTGCATTAGGTCTATTTTCACTATTTTTGACCAAATACTGAAAATTATTCCACACAACCCTATGGAAGACTATATGATTCTGAAATCTATCACCTATCTCTTCTAGAATCCAAAGTTATAGATCTTCAAGACACCCACAACCCTAATTGCTTCTAGGCCCCAGTTTCTTGGCTATCTTTTAGGCCTCCGGATCAATCTATGCAAAATGCATCCAATTGGTCTTCAAAATTCATAAAAAATCTTGAAACCATTTGATCCTTCAAGCAGACAATATAGGGCTTCCACACATGCCACTAAGATGTCCATACCAGATCATGGATGTGCTGTTTCAATTCAATCTTCGCAGTGTCCTGGCTCACCTACTCTAAGCAGTCAACCTAGGGCATCACTCCAAAACTAGGAGTTCAGTTGCAAGAAACAAAATGAAAACAAAAACATTATGTAAAAACCCTAACCTATCATTACACAAGGTCTCATTCATTTTCAATAGTGGATGCTTAGGTTAGAGCCATTTTTGTTCTCGCAACTCTGCAAATGGATATTGCAGACACAGTCACCTAAAATAAAGTGTAACTTTACAATCCCTAACCTTAAATTCAAACTTGAATATTCAAAAGAAAACTAAAAAATATCTACACCCTGATGGATTTATATTGTACCATCCAATCCGTACACAACCATACAAGGTTGCAGAAACTCAGTAAATGCAAGAAAAACTCAGAATTTCATCCGTATAGTTTGCTCACATGTGTGGTCTACAACTAAAAATTCATTAACCTCCATAATCCTTCATCCCATTGTCAAATACCCAATCTTGGGTGGTTACAACCTTTGAATCCTTCATTTGCAACTTCTTGCAAAAGTTGCAAAAAGTTGCTTGAGTAACTTTTGAAGGTTGCTAGCAACTTTTGAGCATTTCTTGCCTTTTGACACTTTTGGTCAACTCAATGCTCCTTGACCCATCCTAGGACCCTATTTAGGACACTTAGGACCCTAGAGGAGACCATATCCCCTAATTTCTCAAAATTAGCAACTTTTACAACTTTAGACCATTTTGACAACATTTTGCACCTAGGAGCAACTTGTGCTCTTACAAACATAAATGAACAAGATTGGATCCAAAACTTATGGATCTTATTAAAAAACACATAAAAGACCCCTAAACAACCCTAAACACCACCTAACCAATCTTCAAGCCAAAATGGGAGGTGCTCTGCACCATACTCCCTTGGAACAATGAACTCAAGTCCCTTGAGTTAGGAGGTCTTCAATGGAGACTCCATGCTTCAGTACGTCTGCTTTAGTCATCCAAGTGGCTTCAGTATTAGGTATCCCTTGCCACTTCATAGGATACTCCTTATAAGTACCTTTCATGGTCTTCTTGATCACCTTACAGTCCAATACACTGTCCAACTACAAAGGTTGAGGAGTAGGCAAATCTCTGACCCAATCTTCTCCTCCCAAGTTTGAAAGAGTGTGCTAACCAGTGTCTGAGGGTAGAAACTTATAGGGATACATATCACACATATTGAAAATGGGTGAGATGCCAAAATCAAGAGGCAACTCCACCTCATATGCATTATTACCATACTTATGCAACACCTTGAGTGGTCCAATCTTCTTCATCAGTAGCTTGGTTGTCATACCTTTATAAAATCTCTCCTTCCTAAGGTAGGGAAGTACTAGATCTCCAACCTTGAATTGAAAATCCTCCTTGTCTTATCTGCCTTCGTATTGTACTCACCAACTTGTTGTTGTAAAGTCTTCTTAACTTGGTCATGAAGGTCTTTCATCTACTCTGTAAAGGATTCTCCTTGTGCACTCCTCCTATCCTATAAAATGACATCCCTCAACTCCAAGATCCCTCTTGGATTAGCCCCATAAACGATCTCAAATGGGCTCTTACCAGTGCTCCTATTAATGGAGTCATTATAGGCATATTCTACCTATCCTATAATATGATCCCATGACTGTCCATGCTACTTAGACAAACATCTTAATAGGTTACCTAGGGACCTATTTACTACCTCAGTTTTCCCATATGATTGAGGGTGATAGTATGAAGAGAAAGATAAGTTTGTACCTAATATTTTCCAAAGATTCCTCCAAAAGTGGCCCACAAACTTACTGTCCATATCACTTACTATGTTTAGTGGCAATCCATGGATTCTCACTATGTCTACTAAGAATAGAATTGCAATATGTGAAGCATCATTGGTTTGTTTGTAAGGAATGAAGTGTTCCATCTTGCTAAACCTGTCCACCACTACAAACACACTATCATGTCCTCTTGGTGTCTTAGGCAGTCCCAAAACAAAGTCCATGCTCAAGCTCTCCCAAGGCCTCTGAGGTATGGATTGAGGCTGATAAAATCCAGTGTTGCTACTATGTCCTTTGGCTCTCTAACATATCTCACATTGCTCCACAAACTTTCTGACATCTAACTGTAGTTTAGGCCAATAGTAATGCCTATTCACTTGCTCAAGTGTCTTGTCCATTCCAAAGTGGCCTCCCAAGTTGCCTTGGTGTTTTTCCTTGACTATGTTCTCCCTCATTAAACATTGAGGTATACACAATAAGTGTCCTTTGAACAATAGTCCTTCCTACAACATATAATCAGTAAAATCCACTTTAAAAACCTATTGAAACTTCTCACATGCTTCGTAAACATCCTTGAAATCTTTGTCTTCTTTGTAGAGGTATTTAAGGTCACTCATCCCTACACTCTATAATTGTATCTCCTAAATATTCAACACTCTCCTACTCAGAGCATCTGCAACTTTGTTGCTAACACCTTTCTTGTATTTTATGAAAAAAGTATATGCTTGCAAATATTCTACCCATTTTAGGTGCCTTTGATTCAACTTCTCTTGCCCATTCAAGAAACTAAGGGCATGATTATCTATATAAAACACAAATTCCTTTGGTAGGAGATAATGTCTCCACTTTTTGAGTTCTTTCACCATTGCATACAACTCCAAATAATAGGTGGATTACTTTTGCTTAGATTCATTCAATTTCTCTGAGAAGAATGCCACAGGATGCCCCTCTTGACTTAACATTGCCCCAATGGCTAGTTTACTAGCATCACACTCCACCACAAATAACTAATTGAAGTTAGGGAACCTAAGAGTAGGTAGTTCTGCTATCTTTTTCTTCAACATTTCCAAACCTTTATCTGTTGCTTCTATCCACTTGAACTGACATTTGATTCCTCCTTTTATAGTGTTTAGTATTGGTTTACATACATGGATAAAGTTTCTCACAAACTTCCTATAATAAGAGGCTAGTCCATGAAAACTTATAACATCTCCTATGGATCTAGGTGTTGGCCATTCCAATATAGAATTTACCTTATCAAGATCCATCTTCATGCATCCATTAGAAACAACAAAGCCAAGATATACTAATTCCATTTTCAAAAACTCACATTTTTCTTGATTGATCATCAATTTATCTTGGTGTAGCCTTGTCAAAACCATTTCCAAGTGCTTCATGTGCTCCTCCTTAGACCTACTAAAGATCAAAATGTCATCTAGATAAACAATTACAAATTTACCTATAAAGTCTGCTAGCACTTCATTGATGAGCCTCATGAATGTGATAGGTGCATTTGTCAGGCCAAAGGGCATTACAAGCCACTCATACAACCCTTCATTTGTCTTGAAGGATGTCTTCCACTCATCACTAGGCCTAACTCCACTTTGATGGTGCCCTGATTTCAAATCCACCTTGGAGAAATAACAAGATCCCCCCAAATTGTCCAACAAATCCTCAATTAGGGGCATGGGAAATCTGTATCTGATTGCAATCTTGCTAATATCCCTGGAGTCGGTACACATCCCCCATTTTCCATCCTTTGTAGGTGCAAGGAAAGTTGGCACAACACAAGGAATTAAAATCTTCCTTATAATCCCTTTCTCTAGCAAATCTTGAATTTGTTTAGCAATCTCTACATTTTGACTTGGAGTCATTTTATATGCTGCCTTGTTAGGTAGATTAGCTCATGGTATTAGGTCTATTTGATGAATCAAATCCCTCATAGGTGGAAATGCACTAGGCAATCCATTATCCACTATCTCATGGTACTTCTCCAACAATGTTTGTACCTCTTGTGGCATATTGACTTTCTCCATAGTCTCTTCTTTTGGTTTCACTATCACTGCACAACAAACCCCTCTTTCCTTTTTCATGACTTTTAGGAACTTCTTCCCACTCATGAGCATCACACTAGTCCCCACATGGTTCTCTTCATTAGGTTCTATCAAAGGATCCATTTGAAACTTCTTCCTTTGTTTAGTAATCACATAGTTGTTCTTTACCCCATCATGAATGTCCTTCACATCATATTGCCATGGACGTCCTAACAGAAGATGACATGCATCCATAGGCAACATGTCACATAATACTTTGTCTTTGTAATCTCCTATTTCAAACTCCACTAAATTATTTTCATCCACCACTATTTTCTGGCCCTTATTTAGCCATGACACCTTGTAGGGAGTAGTGTGTGGTATCCTCCTAAGCTTTAGTTTGTCCACCATCTCTATTGAAACTATGTTCTCTGTGGAACCAAAATCCACTATCACCTTGTAGATCTTCCCATGTGACCTACAAGTAGTCTTAAACAAACTCTTTCTTTGATGTGGCTCTACAACACTAGGAACTTTTAATAAAGTCCTTCTCAACATAAGGTTTTCTCCATCCATTACTGGCCCTACCTTGGAGATTGGTGAGGTGACACTTTGTGTGTCCTCTTCTTGCACTAACTGAATTCTTCTTTCTCCCATGGATGAGGTGGTATCTTTCTCAGGGCATCTGCCCATAGTATGACCCACTTGGTTGCAATTGTAGCATCTTCCAATGAAGACAGAGTTAGTCCTACCTTGTGACTGAAATCTACCCCTTGGAGGTCCTCTTCCTCTATATCCACCTCTCTGAAATTAACCCCTATATTTGTTGCCTCCATTATTGTCTGTGGACTAGATTTATTTTGGTCTACTTAGGCTTTGACCTCATCCAAAGTTACCCCTGCCTCTGAATCCTTTATTGCCTCTACCTCTTTGTTGGAAATCATTCCTCCTTCTAGCCTTCTCCTTTGCTCTCAAGGCTAATTGAAAACATTTATGCATACTGTTAGGGGCCATCATACTGATCTCATCTTGGATTCCTTGCTTCAATTCATTGAGGTACCTTGCTACCCTTTCTACTTCTTTTTCCTGTCTCCTTTCCCTTAGACTCAATTTATAGAATTCCTCAGTATAGGCACTTAGTGTAAGCTCTTTTTGCCTTAGGTTTTGTAACTTTTGATACATTTGTATCTCATAATCAATGGGTAGGAATTGTGCTCTCAATATAATCTTCATCCTATTCCAAGAGACTATTTTCTTCTTCCCAGTGTTTACCCTGTCATCTTGCATCATATTCCACCAAACCAATGCTGATCCCTTGAGTCTAGCCTTGGCATACCTGACTCCTCCTCTGAAACTTGTTTGTAATCAAATTGATTATCTATGGCCTCTAGCCAATCAAACAACTCTTCACCATTCAAACTGCCACTATAGTAATGAATGTGTTCCATACTATCTTTGTTGATCGATTTAAAGGCATCCAAGAACACTTTATGGTCCTTATCTATCTCCACTTCTTTTCCTTTTCTAGGTGTTTCTCCTGTCTATCTTTCATCATCTTCATCACTTTCATCTCCCTATTCAGTGACTCTCCTCTTGCTCTTTGATTCTGACTGATTGAATTTTTCCAATAGTTCTTGGACCAAGTCCACTATGGAATCCTTTCTCATTGCCTTGGGTGGCATGCTATCAACCTCATGGATATCCTCCTCTTCAGACATACACACAACTTATTGTAGTTCTGGCTCTGATACCACTCTGATGCAGAGGGTCTAGAGTTCTAGTGTTTACCCTTCTCCAAATTGTTAATGAACTTCTTTGAACCATCCAATGGTTTCAACCACCTATGTCTCATTAACCAAGATTGGCCTCCTAGGCCCTAATTTCAACTTGCCTCCTAGGTATAGTTGAGATGATGAAGAAACAATGCATAATCAACTCCATCTAATCCAACTAGTCCTCCATTTACCTTGTTTTCTCACTACATTTACCTCTAGAACCCTAAACCCTTACTTAGGATCTTACCCAAACTCATCTCAGGCCCTTTCCTATGTTCTTGATACCTTAAATGTCTATTTGAGACATTTCCAACACTTCTGGTTACCTTAGCAATCAATTTACTATCGCTACCCCTTAGTAGGTCTATTTTCACTATTTTTGACCAAATATTGCAAATTATTCCACACAAACCTATAGAAGACCATATTATTCTAAAAGCTATCACCTGGTCCTTCTATAATCCAAATTTATAGATCTTTAAGACACCCACAACCCTAATTTCTTCCAGGCCATAGTTTCTAGGCTATCTTTTAGACCTCTAGACCAGTCTCTACAAAATGCATCCAATTGGTCTTCAAAATTCATACCATCTCTTGAAACCATTTGATCCTTCAAGGAGACACTTTAGGGATTCAAAACATGCCACTAATATTTCCATACCAGATCATGGGTGTGCTATTTCAATTCAATCTTTGCACTGTCCTGGCTCACCTACTCCAAGCAGTCAGCCTAGGGCATTACTCCAAAACTAGGAGTTCAGTTGAAAGAAAAAAATGAAAAAAAAACATTATGTACAAACCCTAACCTATCATTACACAAGGTATCATTTATTTTCAATAGTGGATGCTTAGGTTAGAGCCTTTTTTGTTCCTGCAACTCTACAAATGGATATTGCAGACACAGTCACCTAAAACAAAGTGTAACTTTACAATCCCTAACCTTGAATTCAAACTTGAATATGAAAAAGAAGATAAAAAAATATCTACACCCCCATGGAGTTATATTGTACCATCCAATCTGTACACAACCATACAAGATTGCATACACTCTGCAAATGGAAGAAGAACTCAGAATTTCATCTGTACAGTTTGCTCACATGTGTGGTCTTCAACTAAAACTTTATTAACACATTGCTTTTCCCCTCTAACTAGTGGGGATATTGACTCTCTAACTGCAAGGCATTCTATTGTTTATGTAAAACTACACAATACTTCATCCCATGCTTAAATACCCAAGCTTGGGTGGTTACAATCATCCAATCCTTCATTTGCAACTTCTTGCAAAAGTTGCAAAAAGTTGCTTGAGCAACTTTTGAGCATTTCTTGATTTTTGACCTTTTTGGTCAACTCAATGCTCCTTGACCCATCCTAGGACCCTAGTTACACTTAGGACCCTAGAGGATACCATATCCCCTAATTTCTCAAAATTAGCAACTTTTACAACTTTAGACCATTTTGACAACATTTTGCACCTAGGAGCAACTTGTGCTCTTACAAACATAAATGAACAAGATTTCATCCAAAACTTATGTATCTTATTACAAAACACATAAAATAACCCTAAAAAACCCTAAACACCCCCTAACCAATCTTCAAGCCAAAATGGGAGGTGCTCTGCACCAGTATCAAAAGGTTTGGTCATGAAGATAGCATAGAGATGCTAGATATCAAGTGACAAACTACACAGGGTTTGGTCATAAAGATAGCATAGAGATGCCAGATATCATGTGACAAACTATTCTATTTAAATCCTCTAACAAGGTCACACCTAACAGTGTGTTTGTAACCTTTAATAGGGTTGGCTCTTCACCGAGCTCACTTCAGAAGAGTGAAATTTTTGGGTTACCAGTCCCAAGTGGTTTTTCCCTTAACATGGTTTGCACATTAAAAATCCATGTGTCAATGTGTTTATGAGTCATTACTTTAGTGATTTTCATAACACATAACTAATCTAGATTGATCGGTATACACTAAGTAATTTACTGTATTTTGGTAAATGAAAGACTACTAATTGGTAAACAGTAAGAATAAGGTTTAACAATAAACTCAGAGTAGTAGTTATTTGTTGAGATTATTTCAAGGCATTCATCTTGTAGGACTGAAGATAACTAGAGGCTTATAATTTTGGTAATAAGTTTTTGGGTTAATTTATTGGAATATTTTTGAGGCCACTGATTCACCCCCCACCCCTCTCAGTTATTCTAATAGTTTTGTTGCAAAAGAACTCAGAGGGCTTTGAACAACCCATTGCATTTGTTAACAAATCAGTGCAGACTACAGAGTTGAAATATGAAATTAGCGAAAAGCAGGCCTATGCACTTGTGAAACCTGTTAAAGCTTTCAGATGTTATCTGGTAGGAGAAATGGTTTTTGATTATGTACCAAGTGCTGCAGTAAAGGATATTTTCACTCAACGAGAAGCCTTGGGAAGAAGGCGTAGATGGATTAAAAAAATTCAAGAGTTTAATATTTAAATTACGATTACTAAGTTAGTAAGAGGAAAAGGGTTGGCCAAACTAATGGCTCAAAGTAATTTGGATGCAAATCAAATAAGTCTCCTAGAAGAAGAGCACAAACCTTACATTTGTGATATGGATATTTGTGAATGGTACAGAGACATAATATACTACTTATGAAAGATATAGTGTCCACAAAAGATGAGTTATAACTAGAAGAGAACATTGAAATTGCAGGCCATCAAATATGCTATAGAAGATGGAAAAATTTATTGGAGAAGTATGGATGGTGTGATGATAAAATGTATAGAATAGGATAAAGATAATAAGCTATTGTCAGATATACATAGTGGAGTATGTGGAGGACATTATATGGCTAAAAGTACTGCACATAAGATACTGAGAGTTGGGTTTTTGTGGCCAACATTATTTAAAGATTGTTGGAATCAATGGGAAGTAGTACTGAGAGGGGAGGGGTGAATCAGTACCTCTAAAACTTTTAACACCTTTCTTAATTCATTATTAGCAATCATAAATTACTGCATTATTGACCATTACTGTTGTTCTTTCTTATGTATGTATTGTTCATTAATACTCTTTAATGGTTTGCAACATTCAAAGAAACATTCATGAAAATGATAAACACATAACACAAGATATAATATCATAGAAAAATCTTGTTAGGAAGTAAAAATTGCGGTGGGGATGGCACCCACAAAACTTCACTATCTGCAGAATGGAAGGGAGCCGGTTAAGGCTTACAATTTGATCACTTCTGATGATCTACCCTGTTAGGAGTATTAAGGTGGAGACTTGTTAAGATCTACTCTGTTAAGAGCTTTAGCAACACTGATTTAAGTGTGCACTCAGTTATGAGATTTGACGATAGGGCAGTTAAGCCCACCTTTCATGAAAGGATTTCATTAGTGTACTACACTGTTAGAATGAGTAAAAATGTTGACCTGACTACTTACAATCTATAATTGCTGATTACAGATCCATTAAAGCTCTCAGAATTATAATATCACCTTACATGATTGATGAATACCTTTTCTCTGCTTGTTGGTAGCCTATGTTCTATTCTTGAAACTGACTTGATTCTTTTTCTGTCCTTCTGCATGAATTCTCTGTCTAGTCTCTAGTTTCTCTACGTGGCTACTATCTTCATTGAACAACAACTATTCTCAAATAGATTGAGCACCTGTTTATACAAGTATTTGACCTATCTTGGAATCATGCATTACAATGATAACTCTTAGATCCACGGTTTACAACTTGACCTTGATCTTTAGTTTTCATGTTTTAAATCAGTAAAACTAATTAAAACAATAATAAATACATTGTTTCCTCCGCACATAATGGATTTAAAAGTAAATCAAGAAGATATAAATACAACTACAGTGATTTATCTGACGTGGAAAGTTAGATCCACTTTTTGCGGGATATAACTGACTGTTGATTCTTGGTCATCAGGTTGAACTTGAAGTCTATTGGCATTCCTTTGTTTGAATTATTCGTCGAGTTCCCTTTGTCTGTCAGGTTCCTCTCTGTGTTGTTCCGTCGGGTTGCACTGTTGTTACTCATCGAGTTTCCTTTAACCTTTTTGTCATCGGATAACACTTAACAATGTTTATCGGGTAACCTTAGTGTCGGGTTGTGCTATACCCTATCTGTCGGTGTGGAGTAAACCAATGGTGCAGATCATGTTTTTCCTTATACTAATGGTAAAATATATTGCCTTCAATCTCCCCCTTTGACATTAGTATCAAAAACTGATATGTGCATAATAGTAAAGTGTTTAGTATGTACACCATGTTTGTATCCTTGTCATCATATGACCCCTCCTAACTGTATGCATCAGTATAGTATAAGTATATGTACATGTATACTATACATTCTCTATTCTTTGCTATACATGTACATATTATTTTCTCCTTGTATTTTCCTTTTACTATACATACTGTTTCCTCCTTTTAATTTAGGTGAGTGAACATATCAATTTCCCCCTTTCTTTGATACTTATGAAAAAAATGTACAACTTATATATTTGAGTGGGTTGCCTTGATATCTTCGAGCATTTTCTCCCATTTTTCTTTCAATTGTTCTAGAGCCATGTGTTGTATCTCTAGCCTCGCGTGCATATCATAAATGTTGTCAAGGACAGACATTTCTAGGGTGGCAATTAGTGTATTTGCCTATGTCACATGTTTTTGTAGGAGTGTAAGTGTCGGTAAGAGCTTAGCTTGGACCTCATTTACCTCATCTCTGTACTTCATCTCTATAAACTGTATGTCCTGTCTCTGTTTCCTAGCCTGTATGATTTTTTCATCGTGCAATTTAAGTGCTTCTTCAGTGTTGGTGAGACTTTGTGCACTAGACTTAAGATCAACATCAATTTTTGCTATCTTTTCAGTATACTCCTGAGTGAGTTGATCTAAAGTGCACTATTTCTGTATTAAGGTAATAGCTTCTGATATGATTGGATCAATTGTACTTACCAATTTAGATACCTTAACCTTTTTCAATGCCACTTCCTGGATTATTTTCTCAGCTAGCTTGAACTCATACTTTTGTTCAAGTCTCTCTTCCATAACCTTCTCAGCATCAATATTCTAAGATGTTATTTCATTTGTGAGTATTACCATTGATCGAGCATAGGAGATTTTTGATCAATATCTATATCAGGTACAATCTATTGAAGTATTCCTCTTGCTACTTCTAGTACCGTGGCCTCTTTTTCTGCTCTCTTCAGTTTGTCTTGAATAGATTTTCTCTCACAGAGATTGGCATACTTTGTAGATGTAGTTGGATCCAATGTTCTTGGATCACAAACTAGAATCTCAATGACTTCATCCAGAGTTACTGGATTCTCATTCTTTCCTTTCTTCTTCTTTGAGATTTGTGGGGATGCATATGTATAAACTACCATAGCTAGTTCATTTTTTCTCTTTGAAGTGGTTGGTGAAGGCCTTGTGGAAGATGCTTCTTGTGTTTTCTATTCGGGTGGCACCTATCAATTTTGTGAAGACGTCTCTCCTTCAACCTTGGCTGTCTCTGTAGATTTTTCTTTTCATTGTTTCTCCTTCTCAACTTGCTTTGCTTCTTCACCTTTCTCTGTTTGTGTGTCCCCTTTTTTCTTTGGAGTTTCCTCCTTATTTTGATCAGTAGATGTATCGTTCTGATCATTGGTTGTATCCTTCTCTTCAGTTGTATCTTTTTCTTTATCTATAGTATCTATTGCTTTAGCATCACCCTTGTCCTCGAGTGTGCTTGTGTCCTCCAATGCATATCCATCATTACCCTCTAGAATATTTATTGCCTTCATTAGTATAGACATATTGCTTTTAGTGGTTGCTTGGGATGTATTTAGAGTGGTGTCCTTCTTGTTGGTTTGACCTTTTGGAGCATTGACATCCTCATATTTTTGCACTTGGTCTGCAGGGTCTAGTTCTTTGGAGTCCATGATTGAAGTTTCCTACACTTGTTCGTCATCAACATTAATTATTGTATCATTCGATGTCTACAATTCTTGCTGCTTTCGTTGATCCTTAAGTGTGATAAATATGACATCATCTTTCTTCTGCGGATCTTTTTCAAAGTCATAGTTAGTGATATCTTGGATGATATCATCCATGACTATGTCTACATTTATAGGCTCATTATCACTTTCAGTATTGTCCAGAGCAATGTGCTGAGGACTTGCATTTTCTATCTCCTCCTCTGTATGAGGTGTGTTGGTGAGAAGTAATTGATTCTCACCACTTGTTGACTCTGCTGGTAGATCCAGAAGTTGTCTCCATTTAATTTCAGTCATTTTGTCCAGCTCTATGAATTTGTTCTCTAATACTTTGTATGCCCTTATTTTGGCTACAAATTTACTTGAATGCTTCTTGAGTATTTCCTTGATCTCTTCAACTTTGGATTCGGGAGGCATTAGTGTCACTAGTACCCTCTCCCTTGCTTCTCTTTCGATTTGCAGAGCATATGACCATTGTTGGTAAATTATTTTACCTAGCTCTTTAGGTAATTGACTGAGAAATTTTGTAGGTGCATACTTGTTCTAGATCATTGACTTTATAACTACCTCTTGTATCTTATTCTAGTCCTTTGGGTTTAGTGGATCACATTGTCTGATTTTCTTATCAGTCATTGTACCATGTGTAGCAATGGATTCGACAGCTTCATCAATTGTTTGATTCCTGTAGTTCTTCTTTGCTACATCAGGATCATCATCTTGAGTATCTTCTATGTCAGCTTTTGTCCTAACCAAGCTTTTCCTCTTCTTTGGTGGTGTAGTTTTCATAGTTATTTGCCTTGTTCTCTTAGCTGGCTGCTTCCTTATGTAGGTCCTTACTTGACCTTTCTTAAGGGGTGTTGTTTCAGTTGCAGTAGTTTGACTCCTTGTCCTCTACTTCTTTGTAGGAGGTGGAGGTGGAGGTGTATTAGATTCAGTCTCCTCAAGATCTAATTTCTTTTCTTCTTGTTCCTCACCGATGGTGCCCTGTTCATCGATTGTCTCTGGTTGTTCTTGTTCATCATTTGTTACTGATAGAATCTTCTAGAGATTCTTAACCATTTTATCCTTTTTTTTTACAGTCTTTTTGATTTATAGGCCTTGTTTTATCTTTGGTTTGGCCTCTTCATATGTTCCAAACCTTGGTTGTTTGCTATCAATGAGCTCATTTATTAATGCCTCAATTTCACTTGTAGCTTGATCAATATTGATCTCATAATCCATTGGTGCTAACCAAGCTGTCCTTGGTACAACTGGTTTGATATGGGTGAAATCTGTGTCCACCATAAAACATATTTCATATTTATGTTTTTCTACAAGTTGTTCAGGAATCCTAGTCCTCTCCATCATATTTTCCTTGAACTCAAGGAAGTAAGCAGACATAACATACTCAAAATTTTCTCCTAGTGACTTAATCAGTTCACTAATCTGTTGGGTTACTAGTTTGGTAGAGTCCCATTTTAATTTTCCTACTAAAGGAAAGTATTATTGAAAATAGAAAAAGATACACATGATAAGTGAGCTAAACTTACATGTGTTGGTCTTTGTAGACCTAATTTTGATCATGTTCTCATCAAGTTGTTTAAATAGGATCTCACATAGATCCATCTGAATTCCTTTGGTCACTATCTTGTAAGCTGTGCTTATTGCTGTTGTAGAAATTCTGTTCAATCTAGTAGCTTGAAATTTTTTATACCCAACTACACATGCACCAAATTTTAGTTCTTCGTTGGTGGTTGTGTTCACTTTGAGACCTCTGTTGTCTCCTTCTGCATTGGGTGAGTTTTTCAATTTCTTTCATGGATGGATGCTTGTGTAGCCTAGGTTTGTTAGTTATTGGATAACCAGTGACAATTTGAAGAACATCCTTGGTTATTTTCTTGGGTTGGTCTAGCCATAGCTTCTTGTCATGCATTCTGCTCAAGACTAACCTTATCCATTCTATTTTGAATTCCCTTAGGAAATGTAGGGCATTAGTTAAGCCTTTGACTTCCAAGTGTTTGTGCTCTTCCTTCAGTTTCCCTTGAGCATCACATAGCTTCTTGAAAGCTTCATCAATTTCAAGATCACCTATCTCTACGATCTTGTAGTGAATATAAGACCTAACATCTTCTATGAGCAAAACCCTAGGTGGTATTTTCAAAAACGTGCCGATTTCATCAGGTTTCGATGCAATTTTTGGGTAGAGCTTATACTTGGGCTCTACACATGTACTATTCTTGATCAACTTAACCACATTCCTCTTATCATTCTTGATTTTATCCATTCTTGAGGTGGTTGTCATTGTTTTTCAAGTTTTAGGGTTTTCTAGAAATTTAGGGATTTCTTAAAAAATAACGACAGAGATTTTTTGGTGCCTTTGATACTTACTTCAATTTGCAATGGTGGTGAAAGATCTATTTTCTATGTGCTTAGATTGATCTAAGGATGCTCTGCTTTTTTCTCTTTAATCGCTTTTTCTTTCACTCTGCTTTCTCTTCAATTCGTGGGTGAAAAATGAAGTTGTCCCATCGACTACTTATAGAATTTTTGCCCTAATTCTTTGTAATAAATGCTCAACGAATCATCAGGATATGAAGATAGGTTTTGTCAGGAAGACTTTACAAAACATCATCGGTGAATTTGAGTTTCCCAGGATAGTTGTTAACAATGTTGCTTGTACCAATGGATATCGGTATTCTATAGTGACAACTTTTAACTTTCCTTTCTTACTGATGGGTGTCGGGTTATATTGGCAACTTAGTCACTTTGTGTGTTGACAGACAATCTCTGGTAAGTGTAGAAAAACTTATCTTCTTTGTTCACCGATGATTTTTGGTATGTGTATACCTTTGGGGTTGATTTCTTAGAATTGTAATAAGTAACATAATATGCATCTTTATTCATGCAGATTTTGAATTTATATCAATTTTATAATGGAACTGATGCAAAATATGACTTGGATTAGTGCAGTTCCATACTTACTTGTTCAGCTTAAGTGGTGGTGGTGATGTCACTAGATCCATTGGATGGGGTGTCATCATTTTCATTGCTTGGCCCAGCTTCATTATTGCTTGAAGCTTTTATCCACATTTTGTCTCTTGCCCTTAAGATATCTTCAATGGTGTTTACATTGGGATATGTGCTTTTTTTTGTCAATCGGTCCTTGCAATCTTTCTTAAGGTGACCAAATTTATGAAAGTGCAAGCATGCTATTCTGGAATTTGACCAGCCTCTAAACCTTTTGGTCCATGCTCTTATGCAATTTGCAGCAATGTGACCATATCTATCACATGTTCTACAGTTTGTCCATGTATTGTAATCCCATGTGTATTAATTACCTATTATTTTTGGTTGATAAGGAATCTTTTGACCTTTAGGCTTCCATGATTTTTTTGTCTTTTTCTAGCATTCTTCAGATGTGTGCCCATTCATCTTGCATGTAGGACAGTATTTGTCCATGTAGGTTTCCTTCTTTGGAAATTCTATCTTAGTCTTGCATTCATAAGCCTTATGTCCTTTCTTGTTACATTTATGAAAGAATCGTATGAATGTAGGTGTAGATTTAGGAATACCTTTCATTTTACCTCAACATACATTTGATGTGTGCCCTTGCTTTCCACAGTGCTTTCATGTTAGCTTTCTTGGTCTTGGATTTTCATAGACATTCTTTGAGTTTGCTTGATTTGACGATTCTCCATTTTCGGTAAAGCCTATACCGTTGTTGTTGTTGACTCTTCATTGTCCTTCAAGAAAGTCATCCATTCTTTTATTTCTCTCTTCAGCCTTTCTGATAATCTCATTATGTTGTTGCTGAATTCTAACGTCAGGTTTTAGCTTTTCATTTTCTTCTCTTAGTTCACCGATAATCTGTATTCTCTCAATGAGTTCCACATTTATTCTATTTGCTTCTTGACTCGTAAGAATAATCTGACTTGTGAGATCATGGTGATGCTCAACATGTCTTTGAATTTCCAATTCCTTTTCTTGTAGTTTCTCTGTAATCTTCCTTTTGTCATCAATAGCAAGTGTTCTTTCTGTTTCAGCTTGTCTAGCAGAACTCATCACATCAATCATTCTTACCATCTAGCTCTCTTGACCAATTTGCAGCATCTTTATTTTCTCTTTCAGATGTTGATTTATCTCCTTTAGATTTTTGATGTTCTCTTCTGATGTATCTGATATATTACTTGTATTTGATCCCGAAGATTTAAAGAAATCTGGAATCTCTTCTTCTTGATAATATTTTTCATTGTTCCGGGTAGCCATGCCTTTTTTCTCATCTAGAAACTCTCTCATCTTGATTCTAGCTTCTTTATACTATTCATAGAACATCTGTATCTCAATATTTTTGTTCTCAATGTTCTTATCATGTTTGTACTTCTCCATTGTATGATCTTTGCTCTTAAGCCTTTAATATTTTCAAGAAGAGACTTGGCTCTGATACCAATTGTTGGAATTAATGGGAAGTAGTACTAAGAGGGGAGGGGTGAATCAATACCTCTAAATTTCTTAACACCTTTCTTAATTCATTATTAGTAATCATACATTACTGCAATACCGACCATTACTGTTGTTCTTTCTTATGTATGTATTGTTCATTCATACTCTTTAATGGTTTGCAGTATTCATAGAAACATTCATGAAAATGATAAACACATAATATAAGATATGGTATCACAGAAAACTCCTATTAGGAAGTAAAAACTATGGTGGGGATGGCACCCACACAACTTCATTAATTGTTAGTAATAACTAAGAGGGAGGGGGGTGAATCAGTGGCCTCAAAAATTAATCCTTAAATTAACCCTTTAAACTTATAACCACAAATTATATCTCAAGTTATCTTTTGTCCTACAAGAAGTATGCCTTGAATAACCTATATCAGTTTACTACTTTTCAAATTGCTCTGTTAAACCTTCTTCTATATGTTCACCAATAAGCAGTCATCTATTTACTGAAATACAGTAAATATGCAGAATATACCGATAAATCTAGAATGAATTATGTAAGATAAAAAATAGTAAATAAATGAATCATACACACATAACACATGGATTTTAACGTGGAAACCCTGTTAAGGGAAAAACCACTGGGACTGGTAACCCAAATTTTCACTCTTCTGAAGTGAGCCTTGTTAAGAGCCAACCCTGTTAAAGCTTACAAACACACTATTAGGTGTGACCTTGTTACAAGATTTTATACATAGAGGTTGTCACTTAGTATCGGGCATCTAATGCTGCCATCCTTGAATCAGTCTCTTTCTTAGACTGTCAATAGGCATCGGGCATATCCAATGCTACTTTCATGAATAAACCTTTTTGGCACTCCTTGAGATGTACCTCTTGTATTTAGAGACTTACTTCTAGTTCTCATACTAGCCTTCTTGTCTCCAATGATCTGGTTCTGTGGATGGTTCCTTCTAACATATCTTGCAAGTATAGGTTCAACTCTTTGTCTATCAGCTTGATCATCATTTTGTTCTTCATCAAGTTGTGCATCATCTTGAGCAATATTCCAATTGTCAATATTTGTAGCTTGATACTTAGGTGCAATGATCTATTGCTCAGGAGCTCTACATTGTTGGTAGGGTAGAGTGTCTGGTTCCTCATTGTAAGTGAACTTATTGTAGTCCTCTAGTTCTTTAGTGCTTTCTTGTTCATTCTTCTCTGCAAATTCATTTATCTTTACATTTGCACTTTCAACAATTTTGTTAGAGGCTTTGTTTAGACATTTATAAGCATTTCTCTTGGTAGAATACCCTAGAAAAATTCCTTCATCACTCTTGGAGTCAAGTTTTCCATTTCTATCATCTTTTAAGATATAACATTGACTGCCAAAATTTTTGAAATAACTTACATTGGGTGTGTATCCATACCATAGCTCATAAGGTGTCTTTCTTCAATTTTACTCTGTTCAAAGTGTAAACAATAGTACTGACAGCTTCCCTCCAGAAGATTTGGGTGATGCCTTTCTCTATCATCAGTGTCCTTGCACAATCAACTATGGATCTGTTCCTTCTTTCAACAATTCCATTTTTCTGTGGTGTTCTTGGTGCAAAGACCTGTCTTTTGATTCCATGCTCATTACAAAAGTTAGTGAATTCATCTAAAATAAATTCCCCTCCTCTATCTGACCTTAAGGATTTTAACCCCTTACCACTTTTCTTCTCAACCATTGCTAAAAGGTGTGATGCATGCCAAGGATTTGATGAAAAATTGATGTTCTTGGGGAATTTACCTTTAATAGGTCAATCGATGTTCAAGCCCCTTTTCAGAAATGGGGTATTGATTTTATTGGATAAATAGTGTGTAAATCAAGTGTTGGTCATGCTTGGTTCCAGTGGCAACTGGATTACTTTAGAAAATGGGTTGAAACAATTCCAACTAAAAAGGCTACAAGTAAGGTTGTCACTAATTTTTTGATGGAACATATAATAAATATATTTGTGTGCCCGGAGAGAATAGTATCATAGAATGCAATGTGTTTTAGATTTGAGGAATATACAAAATTTTGCAAAAAATATGGCATCTAAATGTCACATTCATCACCTTATAATCCACAAGGAAATGGACAAGTTGAATCAAGCAACAAGAGCTTGATGAAAATAATTAAGAGGATATTGGAAAAGAATAAGAAGGATTGGGATTCAAAACTAAAGTTGGCAATTTGGGTAGATAGGGTAACAATAAAAAAGGAAATAGTGTGTGCCCCTTTTGATCTAGTGTATGGTATACATGCTAGATTACCCTAGAACAATTTGATGAAAATGTATTAATTTATTCAAACTTATGCTGATGATCTAGATGATGAGATGCATTTGAGGATGAAGGCCTTAATGGAGTTAGATGAAACTCAGAGGAAACCTCATGATACAAATACAAATCTGCAGATGCAAGTTAAGGAATTGTATGATAGGATGGTGATTTCAAGGAATTTTTGAATAGGTGATCTTATTCTAATGTGGAATTCCAGATTAGAAGACAAAGGAAAGCATGGGAAGTTTGACCCAATCTGGCTAGGTCCATAATTTTTTCATAGCAAGTGGGGAGAAGATTTATATTTTCTCCAAGAGATGAAAGGTGATCTTCTTGAGTTGGTAGTTCATAGAAATTTTTTGAAGCTCTACTTCTTATAAAGTGGTTCTTTTCCATGAATAGTGGGGTATGTTTTGTACATAATTAAGGTATTTTACCTTTTTGTTGAGTTGTCTAGTCTAGATAGCTTCTTTTTTTGGTTTTCTCTGACTGGTCTGCTCAGCCATAGATTATGAGATCTTGCTATGCTAACACCAGGCATACATACCCAATCAGAGCCACTGTTGGTGTGTGCAAAATTTTGTGAAATTCTTCAGGCACACGTTAACAGTGGGAATATAAGTTTTTTGACAGGATTTCCCAACATCCTTTTAACCAATGCAGAAGAAGAAACATGAAATGCATTATGTATAATAATTTTAGGGTCTACATGATTGATCTAGTCTTAGGTTGACATTCTTGTGAGCGAGTCACTTTTGGGGTATATCCCACATTCGACAAGTGAGGTCGTGATGTTATATTTTTATATGAAAGGTAAAAAATGCTTTGTTCCCTAAGGAAACCACACCTTTTGGAATCTCCCACATGCGCAGGGGTATTGTCAGGGTGGGTAGCTCAGTGGGAGGGGATGATAAGGAAGTTTTGTGGGTCCGCATGAGTGGTTGGACATGAAACATGGAACAAAATGGTGATGTAGACGGTGAGGTGGCTAGTGACATGGTAGTCAAGAGGGGCCCATGGAGAAGACATAAAGTGTTTATCAAAAGGTTGCAGTAGTTAGTGGCAATTAGGAAGAAGTGATGCAACCTTGCGACAAGAAGTAGGAGGTATTTTTGTGTGATTGCAGATCAAGATGGCAGATAGTGAGAAGTGTTGCGACCTTGCGACTGTGACATAAAATGTTAGTTTGCAAGGTCGTAGGTCTCTGAGGCACTCAATAGAAAATGAAATGACCTTGTGATAAAATAGTAGTTAGTGCTTGTCGCAACTTTGATGGTTTCCCAGGCGGTTGAGAGATAATGTTGCGAGCTGGCGACAAGCAGTTGTTATTAGTGCTTGTGAGCTTGCAGTGGTTATTCTTGATAACACATAATGCTGGTGAGTTGGAGACTGGCGGTTAATTATGAGCTTGAAAGGTAAGTTGACAGTTAGTAAATTAAGCTGTGAGCTCACGAGATGTCGCTACATGTCCTAGTTCATCGTAGGCTAAGGAAAGGTAGGGCCAGATGTTGATGAGTTGCAGATGGTGATTTCTTATTTGTGGGTCCATCTACCACATCATGAATGATATCATATTGAGTAATTTTGAATACCCGATGCACTACCATGGGTAAGGATCAATGGTTGAGAATCAAAGTAGTTTTAAAAGGGATATTTGGATCTTCTACTTGTCACCTATGCACAAAGTAACCACTGAACTCAGTGTAACTTTGTTGACACATGATGAGATAGGTATATGGTTGTTGATCCATCACCTAAGGATCCATGTGCCATGATGATGAAAATCAAGTTGCAGAAGTATAGGTAGCCCAGGTTAGTTTTTGAGTCTACATTAATGTAGCCGAGATGTGCTGATGTGGTCTAAAAATATAATTTGCACATATTTGTGTAGCAGGATAAGATCAGGATACCATCTTGAGAAGAATTCAGAGTAAAGGCAATAGATTATTTTAATCTTTGTAGTGGAAATTTTCAAGTGATAGAATTTGATGGATACAATGAGTGGGTTTCAAGATATCTTTAAAGTGAAAGTATCACCAAGGGATTGATTGCAAGTTAAGGTGCAACAGGTTGGTAGCTCAGTTGCTAGAAAGAAGAATGGACCTCATAACTTTTTGAGGTAGTTGGAAGTTAAGACAAAAGTGATAGATGGGCACTATGGTTGGTATTTCCATTAGATGCTCCTCCCTTGTTGCTATAAAGGGATTTTTAGGGCTAGTAGTAAGGGTTCTAAGTTTTCTAGTCTTGAAGTCTCTGGGTAGAATAGGTTCCAGTAGCAAGAGTCTAGGTGATATTTTGAAATTTTGTAATGCATTTAGAAAGAAAATTTTGAGGGATTATGTGTCTTATTGTCACAAGTTTTGAGTTTATAATTTGTAAATGAGTGTATGACTGAAGATATCAGTTGGAGAATAAGGTAATATGATTTCTGATCCATTTCTCTCATGTGTATGAGTTTTATGAGTTTTAAATGGAAATAAATCAAAGATTTATTTTTATTTCAGTGCATTTTTATGATGTATGTGAGTTTATTTTATGCTTTGATCTCATGGTCAACTAAGTGCTTGAACTAATTAATAGATTCATGAGGTTTATGCAAGGATCCTTATAAGAAGTGTGGGTTAGGGTTGCAGTTAAGGATTATTTTAAGGCAATATTTTCTCAGATCTAAAATCTATTTAGTGTAATTCTACCATACTAAATTCTATGTGCTTATGACTCCAATGCTAGTGGAATTAGACACTGATCATTGCTGTGATGTCTTACTAAGTCATGTACTATTTCAAATCACCTAACCTTGCTATAAATTTGATTAAATCATGTTAAACCATTTTTTTTTTATGTTGTGTTACATTAATACACATCTCACACTTCAATTTAGTTGAGAATCACTGAAGATTTAGCCAATCTACAATATTATCCTAATTCTATTGAGTTTATGTGATATTTCTGCTAGTTTTATTCATTTCACAAGTTGGGTGCATAGGTTGTGAGTGGATTGAGGGAATCCCTCTGGGTCTTGCAAAACCATAAGTGTACAAGGATAGTTTAGTATCCCTGTTAGTTGGTCCAGTCCTCTTAGGAAGTTTAACAATTAGAGTTGGATTCTCTATAGAATTTAGTGAAGAGTGTACAGGTGGCTCTTAGTAGCATAAACCCATTTTGGGGAACTAACAATACTAAATTTTACAAAATGTTAAGTTAACTGTTGCAGCGATAAATCCAAACTTGTCTGATCATAGTGATTCTGTAGTAAAAATCACACCTGTCAATGTGCTCGCAAACTCGATCATTACTCAAAACACTTTTTTTTATTGTCTTCCTGTTAACCTGTAAGCACACTTAGCATAAACTATTGCACCTATTCATCTTGTTGTTTAGTATCTGTAGCCTATTCACCAAATCTAATATATTTATGTAGATTCCATCAATGACAAATTCATAATCAACAAACTCTTCATCTCAACTCAAAAATCCATTATAATGCCAACAAATATGAAGTTCAAACCCATACTTGGGTTGAGTTAAAGAAAGATAAGATTAGAAGGAAAAATTATCTTAGAAGCAATAGGAAGAGCCAATAGTGGAACCCATAAGTCTTCAAGAAGAAGTGGTCACAATGAATGCCCCAACAGTCAAGAAGAATGACCCATCCTCTGTTAGAAATAGATTAGAAGAAATGTGATTTGATGGTGTGAAGAAACATCCTTGAGCCACCTCATAATGTGAATTAGAATGGAGTATCAATAAGAAACAAATTGAAACACCATAGAAGTAATGGTGCCACTTGGAAGAGGTTGAAAATAGAGGACGTGCCATTGGGGTAGCTAGAAATGTTAATGCTCGGGCCCTATCCTATCAAAAAAACCTCCATCAATGAATCCTTGCATTTGTTGGTGCCAAAGTGACCTCTTTGATCATCAAAAATACCTACACCAATAACCAACCACATGGGCTGAGTGAAATAACCTTTGGCTTAAAGTCATAAACCATCGAGGAAGCACTCACAAACCTTACCATCAAAACCTTCCATACTGGTTCTCTGTCCCATCCTTCAGAAAGAAACACCCCAATGACATTCATAGGGGTAGAATACATCATATTAGGACATAGGAATGTGCTATATGGTCACCTAATGAACCTTGACATCGGTAGGACTTTTGCCAATGTCCCTTTCGATAATTATTTCAGCAAGACCCAAAGATGTCTTGCCAAAACACTTCACTAATTGTTGCCTCTGAACTACATATTAAAAAGAGTCCTATTGATGACAAAGATGAGATACCATCTTAAAAAATCATTCAAAAAACCTCCATTGATGGAACCCATCTGCATAGAAAACCCCATCGGACCGCATGATTTTAACCCCACCAATAGCCCAATGAGATTTGACATTGGTAGGACTTCTGTCAATGTCCCTTGGCATGGAACTCTGTTGCATATTATTGGCATGATATACCCTAATAAATAACTATTAGAGTCGAAAATTCTATCAGGCCCTTCATTTTGGTCACCTCCGATCATTGATGAGATGAATCATCATGATGACTTACCCCAATGACATCCATCAACAAGTCAGACTGCCATATTTTATCATTTTTTATGCCCCACGAAGAGACTCATCATCAAGAATCTCGTTGATAAACCTCATTAATGTAGCTAACACTATAAAAGGGTATTATTTTGTTATTTCTTATCCTTGATAACACTATAGTCAGAAATACTCTTGCCGATAAACCTCTTTGATAGAACATGAAGCCAACTATGGCAATATCCAACCTTGAAGCTTGATGAAAAATCTTCTTGGAAATTTGGTGAGACTCCAAATAAGTCATGCTGAAACACATCTTTGGTCACTATTGAAGCATTGCATTTCTATATCGGTGGACCATGAGGGATTCTACACCAATATTCGTATTCTAAAACATAAAAAATTGATTCAACCAAAAAACCTACACTATATGAGCTCCTGTGATGACAATACGATCTGAGGATATGATGGTGGGCTAAAAAGGTCAAAAAGTGCCTTTGTGAAAGAGGATGATTTTTTGATGGAAGAGGGTGATATTATTGAAAATTTTGTTAATGAAACTTTCCTTCCTATCCCTTTCAATCATCTCCCCTAGAGATGAACCATTAATGAGTGATATTTTTCCCTCTTCTAAAGTTTTTTATGAAAATACCTTAGAAGACGTCGAGGATAAGATTTTAGATTCTCTCCTTTTTCCTAATGTATATTTTCATAGTAAAGAACCTAATATAGTAAATACCATTGAAGACACCCCTCAAAATAAACCAATGATTATTGTAAAAGGTACTACACAAACTAATTATTATGCAGTACCATACACATAACAACAATCCTTAGGAGAATAATATCCTTGATGTCCCCCCTTGTAAAAATTCAACCTTAGTGCATAAGGATCCCAATAAATTCAAAAATATTCATATGAAAACTCTAAAACATCCTTCAATTCTTTCTCCAACACAAACTGACACACCATCAACTCTTAAAGATGATGATCGGAAAACTTTAGACTTCACAAAATCCTTCCACAGCTAAAACAATCTTGGAATTTGAGAACCAAAGACCTTATTCTGACACATGTATGTATATTGATTGGGCATATTTAAATTTCAACCTAGCTCCACCTAAAAGATACCCTTATCTTGATAATGAAGATGATGTAGGATGTGTGCAACAAAGTGTTGACACCCATGATAAGTCTACATCACATATTTCAAATGAAAATCTAGGTTTCTAACCTTCCTGCTTGTCCAATCAATCTATACATTCTTCTCCTAATTTCTCATCTCAACAAGATAATATTTTGTTTGATATTTTCAATGCTAGCCTTGTAGGAAATAAGACAACAAGAAACTAAGAGGGGAGGGGGGGGGGGGGGAATCAGTNGGGGGTGAATCAGTTGCACATAAAACTCTAACTTTTTAAAACCCTTAAACCCTGGAACCTTTAAACCCTTAAGAAAAAAACCCTTATCTTTGATTTAGAATGAAACAAACATGTATGAACCAATCAAAAAACATCTACAACACATAACATAAGGATTTTTATCATGGAAACCCAAATTAGGGTGAAAACGACAGTGGAGCTTGAACCCATAGTAAGACTAATACCTTGTTAGAAGTATAATCTTATTACAAATTAAGAATGTACATGCATTAAAAAAAACTACCTAGAGATCAATATTTAATTTGTCTTGGGCTCCAACCCTAAGGAGGACTCACTATCTTACAAACACAAATTAGACTACAATCTTATAAAATTTTGAATTATATAGTAGCATATAATTATGCCTTAGTTCCATTGAGGTACAATCAGATATTTTGTTTCAATTCTCTTTGAATCCTTTAGATGAGAAATTCAACCTTGAATATATCTGCACAAATACTTTTGAAGCATTCCATGGTGTCTGCAATCAATCCTTTTCTTGCGCAACCACACTACTTGACCTAATTCATCAACCCTTATATCAAGAACAAGTCAGTAAAAACCTAACTTTTAATTTTCATCATACTGCACAAAAATTAATGGTCCTGATCAAATCATGTCAGCCAAACATAGCTTAGATCCTTCATAACCATCTCAAGATCATAAATCTTCCATTATTTTTTTTTCCGATCACCCATAAAATGTTTTACTGATCAAGTTGGCCAAGAACATAAGAAAAATTATCACCAAATTGAAATTCCCTCCAAATCTCATAACCTTGATCAATGTAGAATTTCACCTCATTAGTAACATAATCCAAGAACATCCTTAGGCATTATGAAGCTCAAACAAATAATCAAATCCATCCTAGCTAACAGATTTGCTAGCATTCTATGCTCATCCCCAAAGAACACTGCCACCTTCCACTGTAACACTTGAAAATGCCTTGCAGAACTTTAGAATCATGAACCATTTGAACTAAAAACAAATCACAATGTCCTAAAAACATTCCCAGTTGTACGACCAAAGATCTCACCCTTTGTATGTGCGAGAATCCAATCTATGCAACTGTGATATATTGGTAGACACTAAAGTAGCCACTCATCAACTATGATCTCATAACTTACTCAAATCATCATATCAACACCTGTCGCTTGATATGTACCTAGTAAACATCATCTAAATCATCCCATGATGTGAACAAATCTTCATCCTTAGTAACCATCCTTTTTCATACCTTTGAACACAATATTCCTCTGGCCAAACTGCATAATAGACATATTAACATCAATGAAAACACATCCAAACTTTCCAACAATCTCCCCCTTTGGCATTGATAGAAAAATGTGATGAAAAAAACAAGTGATTCAATAAAAAAATACAATCTCCATCCAAGAAAGATAATCACAAGTACTACCAACAAATTTTATAATTATCTTTTAGAGTTTCTCTAACTGAATTACCTTCCAGATCTCTCCGTCTCTACTTCCCCTAGAAACAAGATTACCATGCTTTGATTACATACTATTCTCACCATCAGTTACTCCCCTTACATCTGCACTCTTGTCCTTAATTGAAGCTCTTTCTTATTTGCAAGTATATCTTGTTTTTCACATGCACTCTTTTCCCCCTTTGACATCAATGACAAAGGTACATTTATGCTATGATATTCTTTGATTAATCATGCTCTTTTCTTACTTACCTTTAACCATATCATACCATACTTACTACTCCCCCTGAGTTGTAGCCTCCAAACACCAATCCAGTCTTGAATGATATCTCCCTAAAGTACACTAGATTTATGCAATTCTATGCTAGTTCTGATAAGGAGGGGCAAATACCCCTAACTTGCCCCTAAGATACATAAATGCATCCTTTGGAAAAGGTTTGGTGAACATATTAGCTATCTATTCCTTGGTAGAAACATACTCCAGTCTCACCTCTTTTTCATTCACCTTTCATCTCAGAAAATGGTACTTGATTGATATATGATTTTTCTTTGAGTGTTGTACCAAATTATTAGAAATATTGATGGCACTTTATTATTACAATACATAACAATTGGCTCATCAAATTGTTAGTAATAACTGAGAGGGGGGGGGGGGGGGGGGAATCAGNGTGAATCAGTGGCCTAAAAAATATTCCAATTAATCAACCCAAAAATTTAGTACCACAGTATTAAGCCTCTAGTTATCTTCAGTCCTATAAGATGAATGCCTTCAAATATACTTATCAAATTACTACTGCTAGGAATGCTTTGTTAAACCTTATTCTATATGTTTACCGAATAACAGTATGTTAATTTACCAAAAAATAGTAAATTACTTAGAGTATACCGATCAATCCATATTAGCTATGTGTAATACAAAACACTAAAGTAATGACTCATCTACACATTGACACATGGATTTTTATCGTGGAAACCCTATTAAGGAAAAAACCACTTGGGACCGGTAACCCAAAATTTTCACCCTTCTGAAGTGAGCTCGATGAAGATCCAACCCTATTAAAGGTTAAAAACACATTGTTAGGTGTGACCTTGTTATAGGATTTAAAAGATTAGTTTGCCACTTGATATCGGGCATTCCTATGCTACCTTCCTTGTCCAAACTCTTCTAGTTTGTCGAACGGTATCTGGAATCTCATGATATCTTCATGATCAAAATTTTTGATACTCCTTGGGATGTATCTCAATATAAAAAGTATCTTTAAATCCCACTCAGTTAAGAGACTTTCTAAATCAATGGTTAAACTGAAATAGTATGACCTGTTCACATATACAACTTAGACTTGCAGATTTTCAGATCTATTGTAAGCTCATAAAACTAATGTGATCAATATATCATTTTAATACCTTTGTTCCACTTTTGTTCTGCTCGGTGATGCTATGCTCTATTTCTTAGTGTCTGCAAAAATATTTATCTCTTTCCTCAACTTGATTGATCAGGACTGTGTGAAGTTTCTCTTCATCAGTTTCTCTTCTGCATCCTCTTTTTCATTCAATCCCCTTTTTCATAATGAATTAAGTTTTCTCTTTATAGACATGATATCACCATTTTTAGGTTCTTGATTTTCTTGATCTTGGTGTGATCCGCAATCTTAGCCAATCTGATTTAAAGAAAAACTCATGTTTTATCTCGCAGAGATCTTCTTTCCAACTGGACAAAACAACTTTAAATCCTTTACTTATCTCTGGATTTATCTTGTCAATGAAAATAATGATAACTACCAGTAAAGTCTATATTTAGCTCTACCAGCTAGATATTTTGTCATTTCTGAATTGAAGTTAACTTCGGTGTTTTAACTCTTTGTAAGCTTTGGTCAACACTCCAGTTATGCTCGGGCTTCTCCATCGGGTTACAATATGATTCTGGCCGTCAAGTATGCTTGTGATTCTTCTCGTCACTAATGCTCATTGGTTTTCTTGCTTAGGAATCACTGTGACTTGACTTTCGGTGATCTCTATCCATCGGGTTCCACTAGCCATTGGTGTTTGAAGTCACATAGTGAATGCTTGTCTTATATACATTATTGAAAGCATAATCTTTATCTCTCTGATTCTCTGAAGTCTTTGACATTTTGATTATAACCGATTATATTATATCAAGTTGACATCAATGAAAATACAATCCATTAACTAATTTAATGTCCTGCATTATCTTTCTATATTTCGGTGATCAACTTTACATATTCAAACATTCAATCAGTTACATGTCATCAATCTCTCCCTTTGGCATTGATGGAAACATACTACATTATCATACTATACTATTAATAATAAAATATGAAATATAATAGTTTCATCAATCTTTCCTATTGTAACAATTACAAATGTCTGGCTTTCGGTAAGCTCAAATAGCTTAGATATGTTTGTTTCATAGTGGTTTCTTCAATATTTAATCCCTTCATTGGATAGATGTAGCATCTAATGTCTCTATTCTAATATGTGCTCTACCTTGACTATTCCTCTTCTTTATAATCTCTTTTTCCTTTGAAAATAATCTCTCCCTTTGTATGAACTCTCTCCCTTTGTTACTTCTTTCCCTTAGATGGATATTTCATATGTAATCAATCTCTCTCCCTTTGAATATTGATTAACTCTTCCTTCTGATTCTCAGGAACTTCACTTCATAGATAATGATATAATCTTTTCTGATCAATGAGATAATCTCTCCTTTATGATAATGAGTCTCCTCCCTTATGATAATGAGATAATATCTCCCTTTGATAAAAATGCCAAACAATTTTTTTTTTTTTTAATATCATCTTTCATCCTTTATATAATATATTCCTTGAATTTCCCTATCCATCAACAATACAATGTATTTGGTATTCGATGCATACTTGTACCTTGCTATGTACACATGTATCTGTTGTTGTTCATCTTTTTCTTTGCATCAAATTGAATGATCTTCTAATTATGTTTAGGATGATACATCCTCCTAGTCAGGTTACTGACCGATAGACCAGGGTTGGACCCCTAGTCTCTATCTCAAGTACTCAAATGTATCCTTTAGTAATGACTTGGTGAATATATTAGCTAATTGTTCCTTTTATTGAACATATTCCAGTATCACCTCCTTTTCTTGCACTTGTTCTCTTAGATAGTGATACTTGATAGCAACATGCTTAGTCTTAGCATGCATGACTGGATTCTTATAAATGTTAATTGCACTGGTATTATCACAATATATAATTACTGGTTCAAGAATCTTCATATTCATACCTTCTAGAAACTATTTAATCCATGCAATATTGGAGTAATTTGCATTAGCATCCATATACTCTGCTTCTGCAGTAGACTAAGAGATGCATCCTTGCTTCTTGCTGATCTATGTGACAAGTCCGTCACCCATGAAGAATGCTCCTCTAGTTGTGCTCTTTTGGTCATCAATGTTTCTATCCCAATCAACAACTGTATAGACTTGTATCTCAAATTTTCCTTCTCTTTTATACCATAAGCCATAGTCCTTAGTGTTCTTCAGATATCTCAGAATTCTCTTAAAAACATTCATATGTGATTCTTTGGGATTAACAGAGAATATTGCAACTATTCCAACTGCATGTGCTATATCTAGTCTAGTATGAACAACATACATTAGTTTGCCAGTCATTGGTCTATACAAGGTCTGATTTACCTCATTGGATTTGTCTTCTTTTTTCATCTTATATCTAGTAGCCATAGGTGTTCCAACTTATTTGAAATCTTCCATCTTGAATATCTTCAACACTTCCTTGATGTATTTGGACTAAGTGATATATATGCCTGCATCTTGTTGAAGAATCTATAGACCAAGAAAGAATTTGATCTTCCCAAACATAGAGATTTTAAATTCTTTGCTAATTTCATTAGAAAAGGATTTGCATAAAAAATCATTTCCTCCAAAAATGATATCATCAACAAAAATTGCAGTAATTAGAATATTACCATCAATATCTTCTTTTAAGTACATATTTCTATTTTCACTTGTTCTTACAAATATAATGCTAATGAGATAGGAGTGAAGTCTATCATACCAAGCTCTAGGTGCTTGTTTCAATCCATACAAGGCTTTTGATGAACTATAAATGATTGAATGTTTGAAGATGTTAAGTTGATGATCACAGAGACATAGAAAGTTTATGCAAGACATTAAATTAGTTAATGTATTGTATTTTCATTGATGTCAACTTGATATAATCTGTATGGTCATGGACATATTGCCAAAGACTTCAAAGAATCGATGAATCAAAGGCTATTCTATCAGTAATGCATATAAGTCAAGTATTCACAAAGTGATTGTATACACCGACAAAGTGCACACAGAGGGTTAGAGTAAAAGAGAAAAGTCACAATGTTACCCGATGAGAAAAATACACAACATTATCGATGAGAAAATTCATAGTGTTGCCTGATGAGAAAAACATAGAGTAACCCGATGGATAGAATTACAGTGTTGCTCGATGGACGGAGATCCTGATGACTAACTGAAGTATTGACTGACAGACTAGAGAGTTTGAAAATGACAAAATGCTTAGCTATAAAGAGCTAAAAATAGAATTAGCTGATACTTATCATTGTTTCAATCGACAAGATAAAGCCAGAGATAAGCAAAGGATTTAAAGCTGCTTTGTTCAGTTGGCAAGAAGATCTCAACAATATTAAATTGGAGTTTTTCTTTAAATCTAATTGGCGAGAATTGTGGATCATGCCAAGATCAAGAAAGCCAAGAAATGGTGTATCATGTATATAAAGAGACAACCTCATTCATTAAAAATTATGGTGAAGGGGAGTGACAAGAGAATAGATGCTGAAGAGATTCTGAAGGAGAAGAAAGTGTTCATTCAGACCTGATCAACAAGCTGAGGAAAGAGCTAAATTCTGCAGTCACTGATGAACAGAGATACAACATCACAAAGTAGAACAGTGTGGAGCAAAGGTGTTGAATTGATAATATTGATTAGAAAGGTAATGTACTTACAATAGATTTGAAAATCTACAATTCAAGTTTTATATGTGAACAGACCAATTTATTGTTTCAGTTTAACCATTGAAGAATCAAGTCTCTTAACCGAGTAGGACTTAAAAGTATTTTGTAATTAAGATACATCCCAAGGAGTATCAAAAATTTTGATCATAGAAAGTAGAATTGGATATGCCTGATACCTATTAACAGGCCAAGTGAGCGTTTGATCAAGGATAGTAGCATTAGATGCCAGATACTAAGTGACAAACTATCTTTTAAATCCTCTAACAAGGTCACACCTAATAGTGTGTTTGTAACCTTTAACAGGGTTGGCTCTTAACCGAGCTCACTTTAGAAGAGTGAAAAATTGGGGTACCGGTCCCAGTGGTTTTTCCCTTAACAGGGTTTCCACATTAAAAATCCATGTGTTAATGTGTCTATGAGTCATTACTTTATTGTTTTTCATTTCACTTAAGTAAATCTAGATTGATCAGTATACACTATTTATTTACTGTGTTTCGGTAAATAGAAAGACTGCTTATCGGTAAATATACAAAAGAAGGTTTTACAAAGTATTCCAACAAGTAGAAATTTGTTATAAGTATTTCAAGGCATTAAACTTATAGGACTAAAGATAACTAGAGGTATAATTTGTGGTACTAAGTTTGAAGGGTTGATTTAAGGATTAATTTTTGAGGCCACTGATTAACCCCCCCTCTCAGTTTTTAATTTTTGAGGCCACTGATTTAATGTATACCTCTTCTTCTAGTATTCCATTTAGGACTGCAGATTTGACATCCATATGGTATACCTTGAATCTTTTGAATGCAGCATAAGCAAGTAAGATTCTAATTCCTTCTAGTCTAGCTACGGGTGCAAAGGTTTCTCCATAATCAATACCTTCTTCTTGTGCATATCCCTTGCATACTAACCCTGCTTTGTTTCTTGTGACTTATCCATTCTCATTTAGCTTGTTTCTAAATATCCATTTGGTACCAATGACATTCTTGTCATCTGGTCTTGGTACTAGTGTCCATGTACTGTTCTTCTCAATCTATTCTATTTCTTTATTCATAGCACTGACCCATTCTTCATTCTCAAGTGCAGTATTAACAGATTTAGGCTCAAAATCACAAAGTAAACATCTAGTGTTTAGTGACTTACTTCTTGTTCTCATTCCAACCTTCTTGTCTCCTATGATTTGATTCTATGGATGATGTCTTCTAACATACTTGGAAAGTTTTGGTTCAGCTCTTTGTTCATCATTCTGATCATCTTCTTGACCTTCGTTCTGATTTCCATCACTTGGAACATCATCTGGAGGATTTTCCTGATTTTTGGTAATTGCAACCTGATGCTCGGTGTAATGTTTTGTTGCTTGGGAGTGATACACTATTGCTCAGGTAGAGTTTCAAGTTCTTAATAAACAAACCTGTTGTAGTCCTCTGGTTCTCTTCTTTCCTTATCATTCTTTTCTGCAAATTCATCTATTTTCGCATTTGCACTTTCAATGATCTTGTTAGATGACTTGTTAAGACATTTATAAGCCTTATTTTTGGTTGAATACCCTAGAAAAATACCTTCTTCACTTTTGGATTCAAGTTTTCTATTTCTATCATCCTTCAAAATATAACATTGACTACCAAAGATTCTGAAGTAACTTACATTGGGTGTATGACCATACCAAAGCTCATAGGGTGTCTTCTTTGTATCCTTCTTCAATTGTACTCTGTTTAATGTGTAGAAAACAGTATTAATAGTTAGTGAATTCATCTGAAGTAAATTCCCCTCCTCTCTCTGACCTTAAGTATTTCAATTTCTTTTCACTTTGTTTTTTTACCATTGCTTTATACCAATTAAACATCTTGAATTCTTTTGATTTATCTATTAAGAACATGTCTGTCATTATTATAGAATAATCATCAACAAAGAGAAGAAAATACCTATCTCCATAGTAGTTCTTTGTCCTCACGGGTCCACATAAATCAGTATGGACTAATTCTAGAATTGCATTATATGTATGGGTTTTACTCTTGAAACTAGACTTTTTCATCTTACCTTTTTGACAATTCTTGTACATGATATGGTTGGGCTTAGTCATGCTCGATAAACCTCTGACATTCCTTTTGTTTCTTATTTTTATCATGTTGTCAAAATTCACATGACACAATCTTTTGTGCCTCAACAATATGTCTTCGTTTCTAGCCATTAAACAAGTGGTGCTAGTGTCATCAAGATAGAAAAGGTTACCTTTTGTCTGCTCACTGGTTCTGATCAACCTTCCTGATTCATTGAAGATCTTTGCCTTCTTATTTTCAAATTCCACTCGGTGACCTATATTATTCAGCTATAAAACACTTAAAAAATTATAATTTAGTCCTTTTACCCAGTAAGCATTTTCACATTTGATAAGGTTATTCAACATTATAGTTCCTTTACCTTCAACTAGACAAGGTGTATCATTTCCCATTCTTATTGAACCACCATTATAGTATTTAAAAGTCTCAAACTTTTTTTTATCACCGGTCATATGGTGAGTGCAACCACTATCTATGATCTAGACATACTTCTTACTAACTTTAGATATGAGTGCAGTTTCTACATACCTTTCTTCTTCTTCATTTGAATCATCCTTCATGGCTACAAATACCATCTCAATGTCTTCTTCTCATTCGGTGTCATTGTCATCAACTCTATTCTAAGCTAGGTAACAAGCTTTCTTCCCTTTTTCCTTGTAGTCTCGGGTATCTCTTTTTTTAGATTGTCAGTTGCTTCGGTAATCTCTGTTATCACCTTTATCAAAATTCTTCTCATATGATTTGTCATTACCTTTGTCATCTTTTCTTCTGTTTGGACATCTTGCAACAAAGTGTCCAACCTCTTTACAATTGAAACATACAAGTGGTAATTTACCTTTGTATCTACCTTTGCCTCTCTGCAATCTTCTTTCCATTAGTGCTTCAATCTCATCATGTCCTTGATCCTCATTATCACTTTCATTGTCATTTCTAATAGCATGTATATGACTTGAATTACTTATCTTTAAAGAATATATGAATGCAGATTCTATAGATGGAAAGACACTATTATTAAAGTTATTCATCTCAAATAAAATTAGTCTACCAATTAGACTATCTAGAGTAACTGTAGTTTTTGTAACTTCTCTCATTTCTTGAATAGAAGAAACTCTAATAGCATATACGGGTAGTAGGGTTCTTAAGATTTTACTTACCACTGTCTCTTCTTCAAGTACACCTCCAAATCCTCAGATAGCATTGACTACCTCTTTAATTCTGCAACTATACTGAGTGATATTTTATCATTCTTTCATCCTTAGGTCATCAAACCTCCCTCTTAGGCTTTCTGCCTTGGCTCTTAGTACATTAGCATCTCCTCCATGTACCAACTTTAACTTATCCCACATTTTCTTTGCAGAGGTGCAGGTTTTGACATCTTCAAACTCAACATCGGAGAGTGATGAGGCAAGTTCTATCATCATGAAATTATGCTCATGCTTTACTCTTAATTTATCAAGAATGTGAGGTCCTGTAGGCAACACATATTCAGTATCAAGGTATTGAGTAATATCATTTCCAATACATGATAGGTGGAGTCTTATTCTACTTTGCCATGATGCAAAGTTGTCTTTATTCAACTTGGGCACATCTTGTTTGTTCATCTTGTGATCTTTTGCTTGAGCTGTTAAACTCCCTTTCTAAGCACACAAGCTCTGATACCAATTGTTAGTAATAACTAAGAGGGGGGTGGGAGGGGTGAATCAGTGGCCTAAAAAATATTCTAATTAATCAACCCAAAAACTTAGTACCACAACATTAAGCCTCTAGTTCTCTTCCATCCTATAAGATGAATGCCTTCAAATATACTTATCAAATTACTATTGCTCAGAATTCTTTGTTAAACCTTATTCTGTATGTTTACCAAATAGCAGTCTGTTAATTTACCAAAAAATAGTAAATTACTTAGAGTATACCGATCAATCCAGATTAGCTATGTGTAATGCAAAACACTAAAGTAATGACTCATAAACACACTGACGCATGGATTTTTATCATGGAAACACTGTTAAGGGAAAAACCACTTGGGACTAGTAACCCAAAATTTTCACTCTTCTAAAGTGAGCTCGATGAAGAGCCAACCCTGTTAAAGGTTACAAACACACTATTAGGTGTGACCTTGTTAGAGGATTTAA